>CM068375.1:12398418-12428418 GCA_034769895.1 Magicicada septendecula
AAGGTACACCAGTATAACAGCGCTAATATTTCAGCCTGGAATTCCAGCTTGTTTGTTGCGAATATAAATTTCTTCATCACTTTCTTTCTTTTTCTATTTGGAAGCACCCGTCAAAATTTGACACCTCTTGCTCTCTTGAAAATAGCATCCGTAATATTTCCTGGCGATGTTCCAACGTCTAGGATGGAGACTGCGTTAGCAAAAGTCCTCCGTCATCGACTTATAGCATTCTTTTTCGATGATACTAAATTTTAATAGCTTTTTTGACCGAAATTAATGAAGATGCGTTATTAAAAATGGCATTTAGGTCAATGAACAAATCATGATACGCTGAATTTTCACGTATTTTGATTTCTTAAAATTAACGTTTAGCCAAAAACAGCTGCCTTTTCAGAAAACTAACTTGCATTTAGTTAGAACGTATTAAACAAAATTTGAATTATAGTAAATAATTTAAAAAACACACAAATGATAATGTAGATACCATCGTACTAGTAGATTCGGCACAAACTTTAGCGCACCGCTATTCGCACAATACGAAACTCAAACAACTCTGGAAGTTCGGCAGTCCTGAGGTGGAAGCAAGTTGGGACAAAATGTTGAAGATAACAGCCGTTTGAGAAAGTATCAGTCGTGTGAGCGGAAGTATAGCTGCAGGCAAGGGACAGCGTGTATGGAAAACGTGAAGTTGTATGTTCGTTCATTGATTCTCCACCAGGTGCCTCTGACGTGGCGGTATGGCGTATCGTGCGTACCGCGCGCTCGCTTATTTGTGTATGCTCACGCGCGTTTGCGAATGCGTCCATGGGTGCGAGACCTTCCTTGAAATAATTATGATTCTTCTTCTACTTTCGACTACCAAGAAACCGGCTAATGTACTGAATACAAATCCACATCGTTACACCGATTGCCACCAAATTTTGCACCGGTAACCTTTGACACAAGGGGAAAAACACTATCTAACTTGGAATTTGATATTTTGCCCCGTTCGCACGATTTAAGCCCTTTTAATTATGCCTTTTCGTTGACACTTATAAAGATGTCAAAAACACCATGGAGACCAGAATTAATTACCATAGTAACAAGTAAATAAACAAATTATATTTAGCGGCATCGGAACTATACCTTTATCCGTTCCTGCAGTTTTTAATATTTTTAATATACGATTGTATCGTTATATTTTGTAATTTTGTATACAGGTACGTCTATATATTTTGTAATTGTCTTAAACCATTACAAAATTTATGTTTATACGTATTTCTGATGATACAATGAATAAGTAATGGAATATATTAAATACTACTTCTAAAGATGCCAACAACACCACGGATACCAGAATTAATTACCATAGTAACAAGTAAATAAACAAAAGCTATTTAGCGCCATCGGAACTGTACATTTATCTATTCCTACAGTACATTTTCGATGTTTTATATAATATGCTATTTTATCGATATATTACAATGTGGAAAAGAAGAAGTGTAATAATTGTAAATTGTCCTATTACTTAATGCAAAGCGAAAATACGTGTTGTTTTCATTTGTGAGGTTAGGTGGTAACGGTTTTCGGTTTTTAGTTTACTGCTGAAATAAATAAAAGGCATGGTTGAGGAAAACATAACGTTTAATGTGTTATACAATGCGTCTAACACAGTAACACGTAAAATAAAGAATTTAGCGTTTTTGATTTAACAGGTACTTTATAAATATCTCCAAAGGCTTTATAAACGGGTACTTTTAAATCTCCAAAGGCTGTTGCACCAACATAATAATTCAGTACAAGTTAAAATAGTACAAGTATTGAAAACAGCTGTGGAGAGAATTTGACTAATGTGTACAAAATTGTTATACAAGCTGACAGAACGCCATATAGACATAGACAATAAAAATTATATTAAAATATTTAACTTAAGAATTTTTTACCTTGTATAATCCACTATGCGATCTCAGTTTTTATATACGAACATACTCCCCAACATAATAAAAAATGAATTTCAAAAATTATATATAAATGTTCCATTCAAGACCATAAATAATCTAAAAAATATACTTAAGCCACGAAAACCAATAACTTTGGAGGAATGTTCAGGAGTATATAGAATCCAGTGCAGTGAGTGCGATAAGTTCTATATCGGACAAACGGGGAGGAAATGTATTGAGAGATTTAAAGAACACCTACCAAAAAAGAAACCCCAAACCACCTCATCAAATTACGCAATCCACCTAATAAACGAAAACCATAATTACTCCGGATTCAAAGAGAACATGGAGCCGATACATGTTTGTAATAAAGGTCATTTCCTGAATGCTTTAGAAGAGTTTGAAATATACAAGGCATCCAAAGTAAATAAAGAGCAGTTACTCAACGATCAGCTATCATTTAAATCCAATAAATTATATGATACCGCGTTGATGATAAGCAATGAAGCACGAACACGGGCTAGTTGACGATCGGAGGTCGACCGGTGCACTGAGTCGCTTTTAACGTGTTCATGTGTTTGTGTTATATGTTAATTTATTCAGTGATTTTTGTGCGTGCGTTTTTATGTATAAACATTTTAATCATTTCGACGACCCCTATGTATTAGGGGAATAATAAAATTTTTTACTGTACCTGAAGATGGGGATTTAGTCCCTGAAACATGTTGTATGTAAAAAACTGAGATCGCATAGTGGATTATACAAGGTAAAAAATTCTTAAGTTAATCATAATAGCGATCTGGAGACTGGAAAAAATGTATCTTAAAATATTTATTAAAAGTCTAATATTTGCGTGCAAAGCAACGGGTAACAGCTAGTAACTAATAAATGACGAAGGAACAATGAAATTACAAAACATATACCGACATAAACATACAAGCATGGGGGAATTTTACGTGTTTTGTTTATATTTACGCCATACTGAATAGTATTATTCTAAATATCATTGCCAGTTTGGAAACTTCAAAAATATAATATTTAGTCTTTCGTTAAAGTAAGTTCAAGTCCAGTGGAAATCCGTAAATCTCAAAGACTGCTACCAGTTTCCTGTTATAACAATTTTTATAAGGACGACCTATTTCCCAAACACAGTTGCACCTAGTCGCCTTTAACAAAATTTAATGTAACTATCCATTATTGTATCTTGCTGAGTAAATTCAGTAACTTCAATCAACGTTGTCCCAAAGACTATCTGTTATTGTGTTCATTATATGCAGCGGACATGATTATGGTCCCTTGTTTCTCCAAACCGTTGCTTTTTAATTGAATTTAGTAATTGTTGACATTCGTTTGCTGAATTTTAGTTAACAATTTTAGATATATTTCTCTGTGTTAAACGTTAGATACTTTTATGGTTCTTTTCAAACAGTCGCAAGGTGCCAAACCTTGATTTGCCAGAGGCTGTTATTTTACGGGCCTCTTCGTACTTGTTATCCATCAAAATCTGAATATTGTATAGCATATTTCAATTATGCTAACATTGATTGATTTACTTATGCTACGACTCCAGATATGCCATTTAAGATATAATGAGTGTAACAACTGGACAAAACTACAAGTGCAGTTTTATGATATTGAAAAAATTTACAGGCATTGCACAAATGCAATGCACAGAGAAGGGCATTGAAAATGCTTCAATAAATCTAAAAGTTATATATATTTATGTTCATTCACCAATCAATGAATTCATTCTTCATTCACTAATCAATAAATTCATTCTTCATTTACCAATGTACAGATTATAAGTTAAATGTAGTCGCATTCATAAGCGAAGTTTTATATGTGTACTACGTTATTGACAACAAAGAAGTAGTTTCTATGGAAACTCATCGGTTCCCATTTTTGATCACGCACCACCGGACGTTTTTCAAATGTGCGATACGTCCTTTTAACATTTTGAATGTTAAAATTGAACAAGCTGGCAGGTTGGTTCGTTGTAAATTAACAAAAAAAACTGCGTCATGCAGTTGAATCATTTACTAATGACAATGATTAGTAAATGCACTCTTCTTCTTCTCTGGCAAGCATTCGAATATGCCCACCACTTCCACAGTTCTCTTCGTAAGCGTCCAAGTTTCTCACGTGCATGTGACAATAGATCAAATTATCGTCTCGTGTATCATAAGTTTAGACTTTTTTTTGAACTAGCTTAGACCCTTACAGTATTTGAGCTACCCTTCTATCCTGCAGGATTACAGAGTGATCTACTACTCTTTAAATTCTGTTTCCTTTCTGTTGGATCATACCATTATTGTCATTTACTTTGCACCACAAGTAGTTAAAATTTCGGATAATCCCAATACTATCAGCTTCCATAATATAGTTTTGACTCTGTTTTCTCTAGTTGCCATTTCCATCACCTTAGTTTTTTCACGTTGATCCTCAACCCGACATCTGCAGCCTTCTCTTCTAGTTCTTCATATAACTTCCTGACTGCTCACTTTGCTTCCAGGGTATGTCAATATCTTCTGCATATGCTTTTCCTTGTATACAGTCCCTTGCATAAGTATTCCCAACTCCGTCATGATTTTGTCCAGGGGGTCTAGCCACGTTTTGTACTTATGGAAGTAAAGAGAATTGTTTAAAAGGAAAAAGAAATTACTAAAACGGGATTCCACACAAACGTAATATATTTATCCACTTTAATAAAAAAACGTTTAAAGTCAAATTTGAGTAATATAAATAAAGAACCAAAATCAGTACAGAAGTAACCAAACATATTAAACTACAACAAAGTGTTATAATTTGGGGAAGTTCTACAATATAGTTTTACAAAAAAATTTTATTTACCAATTATTTATTAATTAATATTTACTCAAAAATAGACGTAACAGTAACTCAAACCTCAAAACAGTAAGTTACCGTACAGATTGTTAAAATGTCAAAAATTACGGCAATGCAAATTTTTAAAACGATGAATTGTTTTTTTCAGATTAAGAATGCAGTCGTGTGTGGAACAGTCACTGCTGATAGTGCCGCTGTGCATACTTCTACTGGCCTGGTTACTCTACAGAAATCTAACGTCGTCCTATAGTTACTGGAGGGACCAATCGATAGCACATATACAGCCAACCTTTCCGTTTGGAACAGACAAAGGCTTGGTATTCTCAGAAGTGCCATTAGGCCAATATTACCAAACTGTATACAACAAATTCACAAATGAAAAACTCGTCGGTCTGTGCCAGTTAAACGAACCCTACTTGTTAATAAGAGACATCGAAATTGTGAAACACATGCTGACGAAAGACTTCCACCATTTCGTTAATAGGGGACTAGTGGAACCCGACGTGTTAACTCCGGTAGGCAGACATTTGTTTGTTATGGAAGGAGAACCATGGAAGCTGATGAGATCGAAAGTGTCGCCGGCTTTTACTTTGGCGAAAATTAAAATGATGTTTCACCTGATGGAAGACTGTTCGACTGAACTCATCAGTGCCTTACGACCTGTAGCTAAACTCAATGGTAAGGTGAGGATAAAAGATTTCATATCTAGGTTTACAACGGACGTGATAGCAAGCTGCGCGTTTGGAATTGACACCAACTCTATTCGGGATCCGGACTGTGAGTTCAGGAAGAACGGAAAAAAAGTGTTTGAAGTAGACTCTTTAATTGATCTAGTTCGACAAAGAATGGCTCTTTACTTTCCAGCCTTGTTTCTAGCGCTAGGCGTACAAGTTTCTCCTAATAACCTGGATAACTTTTTTAAAACGATTGTCACTGAAACGGTTGCTCACAGGGAAAAGCATGGTGTAATGAGAAACGATTTCATCGATCTTTTAATAAAACTGAAGACGACTAACCAAGAAGATAAAACAGGTCAGTTATCACTCCTTAACAGTTTAATATATTCGTATTTATTTAACTAAGTCCTATCATTGCAGACATGCGTAAAACCTTTATTTTTAAATGTCGGAAATTCAACAGTTTTAGTTCCTTACATGTGTGGGTGGACTGCGTTTAAGCTAAAATTACCTAAAGGTGTTTAAACAATACGAAAAAAATACTCTTGAATTTATGCTTATTTTATATACTCAACGTAACAAATTTTAATGCTAGATGTAGGCTACATTAGTACTTCCATTGAAAACGCTGATCTTCTGCAAGCACACACTGATTTACTTTTTAAACATTCGTACTTTTTCATAATATTTTATATCTACCTAAAGTCAATCCACCTTCTTTAATTAAAAAGTTTTGATTTTGAGCTCTGTTTTTATTCATTTTTCTTGTTCTTTCTTGTTCCAAATATTTACTATACAGTCGCAAATGTTAGTCAACTTTCAACAACTTTTGTCTGCTATCTAACGCAGCCTTGTCTTATAGATATTACAAAGATTTTCTTTTAAGTATTGTTTTTAAAGATAAAAAATAATTTATCTGTATATTATTAAATACTGCCTCGTTAATTTTAAGACCGTATATTTCGAGTTTACAAATAATTTCATTCTTCTTATTTTTTTGAATAACACGATTTATGCCGATCTTGGAAACTACGTTATACATTCTGCTCTGATAACTCACGTTTGCAGTCATTCACACAAAAATAAATCTACTTCTTCTTTTGTTCACACAAAATACAACGTTTTACAAACTTGTGATTTTAGCAACATGCGAATATTTACCTAACATATTTAGTAATAAGGTGTGTGCACAGGTATAACCATAGATGAAATGGCAGCTCAGGTATCGCTGTTTTTCGCTGCGGGATTTGAAACGACCGCCTCGGCTATCACGTTTTGTCTTTACGAGATCTCACTCAACACGCATATACAGACGAAACTGATTAAGGAAGTAGACGAAGTTTTGACAAAACACTGCGGCAGACTGGACTATCAGGCGCTGCAAGACATGGTCTACATGGAAGCCGTCATAAACGGTGAGTTGTTTTATGAAAAATCTAAACTATTAAAATAAAATCAATTTGATGACTTTTCATAAATAATATATTATTTTTAAAGTAAATCGTATGTTACTAGACTACTGTTAACAGTTTTTAAGTTTCTAACTTCTTTAAATTGGACGTTAATCAGACTTCTTTCTTTTTATTTCTAAAATTTTCTTATTATATTATTTTATTTATATGTAGTTTATATTTCATATTACTATGTAACTTTTATATTTATATGTTATACTAATATGTTACATGTTTATAATATATTTAAAATCTTATAATTCACAATGTAGGCATACGTTGATTTTATAATGTACTTACTTAGTTAACATTTAGCCTTATTCTGTTTACATTATTTTTATGTTATCTAGTTTAATTCTTCTTTATTTCTTTTCATATTTTTAATTTAAATTTGAAAAATTCCTTTTCCTTTTCCTCAGTCTTAAAATATTTTCACTTTATTGCAATCGTTCAATACGTACTATAATGCTGTGTGTGTGTGTTATACAAATCTATATATGTGTGTATAAATGTCAAGAGAATGTCGGTAATAGCGAAATAGGTAAGTCCCTACACAGACTAACCTGAAATAAAAACATTAGTCAAAAGACGAAGAAAACTCCAGTGCTTCATTACTCCCATCTTTCAATAGCTTAGGCCTAAGGCTATTTCAAAAAGGAATTAAGGCTGCATGTAAAGTCTCTTAAAGGAGGCTCTTAAGGCATTTAAGAAGATTGGACTCCAATTACACATTCTTCGATTCTTGAAAAAATAAACTAATCCTTCTTATTTTATGACCGGTCCTCCACTTCATACCCCCAAGTACGTCTAGAAACACGTTCGTCCTTTCACATGAAGTTCTGTGTCCTCTTTTCTCTAGACTTTTCTTGCATATCCTCTCCTTTGCTGTCTCTGCTGAATTCCCTTGTATTTCTTTCTTGGCACCATCTACGTTTACTCATTTACTTTGCCTTTTAATTTGAATCTCTTTTGTTACGATTGTACGTTAAAATTGTTTATTATTTTTTGTGCAACTGCAAAGGGTAATATCTGGTAATGAAAATATCTAAAAGATTTTCTTTCTCCACACAATGAAACTCTTATGCTTTTTTGTTACCAGATATTGTTTTTAATACAGTTGTTACTCCTAAGATAATTAATATACCAATTCTTCAAAACATGTATATATCTCTTCCAAAATTGTCTTTCTCCTACAGGTTATATAGGTTTACATTTTGTCGGCAACATGTGAAATCCTGATATAGCCTATAAAAATATGTAATTCCTCCTGGGTTAACAATCTATCAATAACTAACACTGGAATACAAATTATTAGATTTGGGGGTTAAATTTTTAAGGAATTTAAAGTAATATTCGTGCTACACATAAAATTCAATCAACAAGCAGATTAAAGGCAAAAGTATTGGCTTCTTAATCCATGTATTCTCTGATGTAGATTTTAACTCAGGATAGGTGGATCTGGATACCTACATTATACCAGTCAAGTGACTGTGAAGAGAGAAAGAAAATAAAAACGCTGTAAAATTAAAAAAAAGTATTATTTATGAACAATCTGATATCTATGTGGATTCTCTGTTAAAAATTTAATTAGGTATACTTTTACAGTATGACATAGTCTTACTTGGGGTTTTCCAGTTGGTTTATCTTCCTTATCTGCTCACCACATTTGCAACCCCTTTCCGTCACATACCCCCTAACTTGTGTTCAAATAAAAGACTTTTATTGTGTATATTATGCTTTTAAAATCATAACTCAAAGTTGTGCAAATAATTATTTTTGTAAAACTGCCGAATACGATTTTAAGTTTTCTAATTCCATATTCACAAATTTTGTTCCTGTTTCCAGAAACGCTAAGGAGGTACTCTTCGCTGAGCGTCCTCAACCGCAAATGTACGGAAGATTACAAAGTACCTGGCACGAATATGACGGTAAAGAAAGGAACAAAGGTGATAATCCCAGTTTACGCCATACACCACGACCCGGAACTGTATCCAGAACCTTACGAGTTTGACCCCGAGAGATTTTTAAACAAAAATGTACCAACGAGAAATAATTTCACGTTCATGCCTTTCGGAGAAGGACCGAGGATATGTCTAGGTAAACAGTGTAAAACGTAGGTAATTATGAATGTTTTCTTTAGGGAATGCATGCTATAGGTATACAGACGGACGAACTCATAAGTGCATAAATATGAACCTTATAAGTGTTCTTAAAAACCTTAAACTAATTATTTCTTTTCATTAACTCGTTTGTGTTTCGTGCTTCTTTATAGCCTACGTACCTTTTCCCTAATGCTCACTGTAGAGCTTGCTTTTACAAGGCACGTGTTATTAACGAGATTTAATTGATGTCTGAGAATTTTAGTTCCATTTACATGACATGTGCTGCTAAATTAAACCTGTGAATTATATTAGAAGTTTAATGAAGAAAGTTGTGTTAGTGGTTGAAATCACAAGCAGAATGATCACTGTTGCACACCACTATATAAAAATAATCCCGATTAGCGCTTTCAAGCTTCACAGCTCATCGTCAGATCGGAATTGAAAGAAATTATGTGAAAACAAACCCTTCACCCTATCTCACCCCACCCTGCTCACACACAACAAGCTATAATTCAAATGTCCCTTCCCCACCCCCTGAGCCCTGTCGCTCCATCTGGACAGTTACATATTTTTCTAGCAAATTCCTTGTGTTTCAGTGTTGTGTGTTACACAGGGTTTGTTTTCACATAATTTCTTTCAATTCCGATCTGACGATGAGCTGTGAAGCTTGAAAGCGCTAATCGGGATAATTTTTATATAGTAGTGTGCAACAGTCATCATTCTGCTTATATTAGAAGTATCTACGGGGCTGTATGGCCGCGGTCCAGGGCTTACAAACAAACCAAACGTTTTAGCATCACCACTGGCTGCCATCTTCAGTGGAATTCGAGTCTACCTAACGCGGGGTGTCAAACGTCAGGCCCACAGTACTGTGGTGAAGGCTGAAGATGTCCCGCGATGATACCTGTACTTATAAATTCACCAATTCCCACGTACAGGTAAAAATTACACCATCAGCCAAGCAAAATAAAGGTGTATGATAGGCTCGCATTGCGCTCTGCCATCAAGTACTCAACGAAAAAGCGTTAGGTAGACTCGAATTCCACTGAAGATGACAGCCGGTGGTGCTGCTGAAACGTTTGGTTTGTTTGTAAACCCTTGACCACGGCCAAACAGCCCAGTGGATACTTCTAATATAACTGACACCGGCCGTGAAAGCCTTCGAACAATATTAAATTTGTGAATCTTACGTATTTTGAATCCATTTTAGTATAAAAGTAATATTGCGTAATTTAGTCTGGCCGGTATAAAGCAAGATGCAACTATACTCAGTGGTATCTACAAACTTGGATTGTATGCTCAGTGTTTCATGAAGAAAGATAAATAACCTGAATGTATAATATTCCTCAGGCTTTCACGGTCGGTGTCAGATGTATGGTTCATGTTATCCGGGCTGTTTGGCCGTGGTCCATGGTTTATTATCAAACCATGGTTTTGTAGTGACCGTCAATCGATGAATTTTAACGATGAAGGGTTTGCGAGGATCGGTCAGAAAAGTATAACACAAATTTTAAATTATTTGTGTCGACGTTTCGAAAATATTTATTGTCATCATCAGGACCTGTGTACGGATACAAGAGAAAATATCAAACACAACAGAATAATTAGTTAGTAAATGTGTTTGTCTATGCGAACGTGCGTGTGCGCGCGTATGTGTGAACGAGTTGAAACAGTTTGTTTATATCATCAAAATAATTGCATTATTACATTACATTACATTACATAACATTATTACATTGTTTCCCTCGAGAAAATAAAATTACATATTTATACATCGAGAAAATTATAATACCTCAGACCATAATTTATACACTATTACAATTTAAATTACTGATTATCTAAAAGTTCCTTAATGGTAATTGTAATTACAGCAGTAATCAACAATTATGTATTAGAATTGAACAGAAAACATTTCTACATATATATACATGACATGTTATGTTGTATGTAGTCAGGTATATGCAGAAATGTTTTCTGTACCGATTCTAATAAATAATTGTTAATTACTGCTTTTAGAATTAATTACAAATATATTCTACTGTTAATTAATAAAAAATAAGTTATAAAACTATCAGTCCCGAATCGTTTTGTTTCAAATGACGGCTAACGGTTTAGGAAATGAATTTTGCTCGGTTTCTGCAACAACGAAAATTGGCCTATACTGATATTTTTGGTAAACGTTTTGAAAAATTTTAAATTCCATATTCTAACAAAAAAAATTTAACGGGTTTTGAAAGAGTATTAATTTTTAAGCCAGTTGTTCCAAAGACAAAAAAAATTAAGTTGAAAAACATTACTTTCTAGTTTTAATGTAAATTTATTTTGTGTACACATAACAATCACAAATAAATAGAAAAATTGTATACTAGATTTTATAAACAATTTTATGAACATGCTTATGTAAGCAAAGTAAACTGAAAACAAATAAGATTTTGAAAAACAGATTAAATAAGTGGTAGAACAATATTGTAAATTGCTTCCCTAGTTCATTTGACCTAACGCCTCTACAATAATTCCTGTGGAATTATAATTCCTGTGGTTTCATAAAACCTTTAGTATAAGAACAAAAGCTAACACAAGAAACGAGTGATTGATAAGAATTTACGATGCTTCAGATATTATACGAAATCCTGATACAGTTACAGTGTGTCGCACCCAAAAAATTTTAAATCGGGTAGATAGTTACCTTTATGTAATTAGTGACGGAGGACTTTCAGAACAATTTATATACTTGTGACGAGTTAAACCCAATTTAAATAGCACAAAACAAAAAAATATATTTTTGTTTGAAATAACAAGTGTGAAAATAATCCACCCACCCCTTTGTACAAAATACCTGTACCTTCTTGCCAACCGCGAGTACGGACATGCAAATCATAATGTTGTTGAGCTAATTAAAATAACCATCCTAATTATATAAAAAGGGACGTGATAATAATAAATAAAATATTGACTAAATATAGAAGCTATAGTAGGATTAACAGTAGCTAAGTAGAGGTAAATAATAATAATAAAAGTACGAACTATTTCTTCTCGCGGCGGGAACTGCGCCAATCTCCCTACTCGGCCACAAAACCTTACAGACAGTCTCATCTGAATCACGCCCAAGCCAACAGCCGTGTCATGTGTTGTGAAGACGAATACTTCTATATTGCAAAACTAGGTATCCTTGAATAAGTGTTTCGTGGTTATACAAGCCCCACATGTAGCTAACGAAGTGAAATGTAAAAACAAAAGTTACGTAGTTTAAATGTAAATAAAATAAAATAAAAAAAGGCATAGCCGACACATCTCTTTATGAAATGGTTTAATAGTTAAGGTATGTTCCATACCATATCATAAGGTAACATCAGTGCAGTTTAAACCAAAATGTAAAAGTGAACACGACCGACCGGAGTGAATCAACAACAACAACACTATGAGCTCCAGGTAGCCAGAATCCGAGCCTCATGACTGCGCTAACTACTTAGAGTCAACTACTGAAATGGAGGAACACAAACTACTACTAAGATCATCCAGGAAAACCTAAGGAAGAGGACCATGAAGAGGACCAGCTGTGGACCAACATCATACCCAGGTGACATGGAAGCATAACTTCCGTGGTTATATTGTTTTCTAAGAACCCAGAGTAAAAAACAGTTTATTTTGTAAAGACTCATACAATTCATGTAAATCATAACTTAATGATATGTATAATTTCTGTAACGAGATAAGAGTAATCTGAAGATGGAGACACATATAATTAATTCAAAATTGAATCAAACTATTCTTCAAATAGTTTGCATACTGTCAAAGTACTTTTAAAATATAAAAAGAATTAGAACCCGGATCCGTGGTATTCTATGTAATATACAGTTGTATTGTTTTGAGCTCATCATAGTAACAGTTTAAAGAGAATAAGAGCATAAAATGCAGAATCTATCAGAATCTTTCATTTAATAACAATCAGAATCATTAAAGGTATTATTTTGGAATCTTGATTTTGGAAGCTGTAATAAAGAGATGTTTTTGCTAAACAGAAGAGAGTGAGTAAATTTACGTAACCTCAGTCAAACTCCTGATCTTTACAGGTTCCCAATTTGTTGGTAAGTAATTAGTACTAACAATGGCAGCCGGTTTAATTGACAGAGGCCAATTAAACTGGTTCCCTGTGTTATAATGTCTTAACAGGAGGAGACGTTATATACTGTAAATATAAATTTTTAATATATTTTTTATTATTATATTAAGTTGTTTACTGTATTTTAATTTAATTATTTAATACAATACCAAAAATTAAACTACAAATTTTATTAGTGGTTAAATAATTTATGCTACACTCACTTGTTGCACACACCACTAGTCACTGTGACATCGATTAGCGCTTTCGAACGTACCCGTTCATCACCAGGTGGCAGTTACGATCTGATGATGAACGGGTACGTTCGAAAGCGCTAATCGGTGTCACAGTGACTAGTCGTGTGTGTAACAAGTGAGTGTAGCATAAAATACCAAAAATATTTTTTTTTTATTTTAAACGATAAATTCTTGGATTTTGTTGTACATTGATTAATTAATTATAAGTGTAATAGTACTTAATCGGAACACCAAGTGTCTTATTGGTAAAAATGTAAAGTAAGCAAAAATTGGTTTAGGCTATAAGGTAAAATTTTACATTTTTACCAATAAAAAACTTAGTGTTCCGAGTCAGTTGTATTATACTTATAATTAGTAAAATTAAAACTTTTCTCGCTAGGTGATTCCTTAAAATTTTGTTGAAATTGGATTTAGGTACAGACATCTTCTTAAAGTTTAATGATCTTAATGATTTCAACCAATTTTTTAAAAGTGATGAAATTGGTTATTGGGAATTTAGAAAATTTAGGTTAGTGAATTTACTACAAACCTAAAAACTTGTGTTTTCGTCTAAAGTATTTGGGCTTCATAATAAATGTCTTTCAATTCATGGGAATAATGTACTGGAAACAATTTTTAAATTTTCAACTCGGAAACATTAAAACACCAATTTTGCCTCAAAATACATGTCCCAACAATATTCGTGCTCACTTTTTTTGTTAGTACAGACAAAATAGCGTTAGCTATAACTCGGAAACAAAGCGTTTTTGGATCTTAGTGTACATACGATTTTTCTTCACTTTACCGTTAGAAAACTATTTCCGTTTCCGTTTCTTCGTCGTATACCCTGTATACATACCTGTGTATACATTCACACAAACACATATGTATACAACTTATAATAAATTAATGACTTATACCATAACAAATGTTTACAGGAACTCGCTTTGCGATGATGCAGATGAAGACATGCCTGGCTACGATACTCAGAGAATTTCAACTCACTTTGGCCGAAGAAACTCCCGTACCTGTCGTCATATCTAAGAAGCACTTCATAACTACGGCAGAATCGCCGATTGTACTAACCATATCCAATCGTGATATAAACCGATAGACTTCACTCATCCTATCCAACTGTGTAAAATACATGCATAAATTGTTTATATTAATGTAGGAAATATAACATTTATATTCAGGGTGTCCCGGGAGGAGAGGGAAATAATTTGACAAATGGTTCTATAGTGTAAAAGAAGAAAAAAAGTTCATATAAACATATGTCCGGAAACGCTTTGTAAGCCAGTTACGGCTAGCGAAAGATTTCGCCCGGGTTTCCGTTCCCCCGGGTAAATGAAGACTTTCTAAAATTCTGGGAAGGGGCGAATTCTCTTGTTTCTTATGGTTTCTGACCTGAAAAATCGAATAAAACAGGTCGCAGAACTGTATCTCCCATACGTTTCATGATATCCGACTTAAAACAGAAAAATCTTTGCCTAAAAACAAAGTTTGGAAAATTGGAAACAATTGTAATTTTTTGTTGATTTTTATTGACTTTATTTACACCATTTTTCTCATAATTAAATTCTTTACAAGTTCTGTTTTTAACTTTTATGCATTTATTAGTCATTTAACAAAGTTATTGTACTTTTTAGGTTAGAAGTACAATTACTTTGTTAAATGACTAATAAATGCATAAAAGTTAAAAACAAAACTCGTAAAGAATTTAATTCTGAGAAAAATGGTGTAAATAAAGTCAATAAAAATCAACAAAAAATTCCAATTGTTTCCAATTTTCCAAAATTTGTTTTTAGGCAAGATTTTTCTGTTTTACGTCGGATATCATGAAACGTATGGGAGATACAATTCTGCGACCTGTTTTATTCGATTTTTCAGGTTAAAAACCATAAGAAACAACAGAATTCGCCCCTTCCCAGAATTTCAGAAAGTCTTCATTTACCCGGGGAACCGAAACCCGGGCGAAATCTTTCGCTAGCCGTAACTCGCTTACAAAGCGTTTCCGGACATATGTTTATATGAACTTTTTTTCTTCTTTTACACTATAGAACCATTTCTCAAATTATTTCCCTTTCCTCCCGGGACACCCTGTATTTATATAATTTATAACTAATACAAATCCTACGATATAGGATATCCTGTTTTAACAGGCAACAAATAAACGTCAAGACAATTTCATTTGCGTGTTTGCGTGTTTCTGGGTAATTTCCTTAACTAAAAATTTGTTATATGTACTTCGTAGCCTTACACGGTCGAAGTCAATGTTAAAATTTATTCCCGGACTGTTTGGCCGTGGTCCGCTGTTTCTAACTAAAACAGACGTTTCGACAGTACCATCGACTGCCATCATCAGCGTGAAATTTGTACATATAACTGTTGCTGTAAAATGTAAAATTTATAACCGCATCGTGACACTTATAAGTATGAGTGGTGTTCACGGGACTTCTCTAACCTTAACCACGGTACTGTGGTCTAACCTGTACTATCCTGCGTTAGTAAAGCTCAAATTTTACACTGACGACGGCAGTCGATGGTACTGTCGAAACGTCTGTTTTAGTTAGAAACAAAGGACCACGACCAAACAGCCTAGTAATGAATTTTAAAAATTTGTTGTGTACATATCTTTTTTTAGAAATTTAATATTTTCTAATTATAAAATCGTATAAAAGAAGTTAATTTAATTTGATTATGTCAAATACACACATAAATATTTAACTTCCGTTATTTAACTTAATAACCTAATTTAATTCTCTCTACATGCTGACAGAATTCTGGTTTGAAAGAAACATTTTACGCTCGCAGAGGGAAGTTTGTGTAATATGAACTCACGTAGGAGAAGGGGCCGCTTTTCACACGGCTGCTCTAATCCCTTTGAATCAGCACTTCCATTCAATTAGTGCTCCATTTACAGCTAATAATATTAACCCAAACATTTAACAAGAAATTAATTCCTCTGAACTACAATGCTTTTGCTTTCTACGTCCCATTGTCGACTCTCAAACTGAATCGTTCTCTTCTCTTCTGTTCGACGACGGTGTTTACAGAATTTTATAGTCAAAGTTTCTGGAGGCAAGGTAACTTAACTGGAAAGCTTTACCTAGCCTACATGTAACTGGTGTTTAAGCATGTGTGAGTGCGCGCTCGCCTCGGTATGTGTATAATCGGAATTACCTTTTCACTCATTTACCCTACGAAGGCAGTTGTCCCTCTCCGCATGTTTATTCTCATCTCTACTAGCGGTGTTTCTTGATTATTATTCAGTTATCTATACTGTTAATATATGTTACTCCTTCCTCTATTAAAACATTCTTCAGAATGTTATCCAGTAGTATACATAGTATTCTAACATTGTTCATTTTCTAACTTTCACTTATTCACTTAAACGTTCATTTTTTGTACAAATTATTACAAAAAACGTTTTATTTCCTACTAACGTGAATTAAACATCCAATAATTTGTCTCTTCTTTGGCACTTCCATTTGATGAATTTCATTAACACTGACTCCTTTCTTTCTACTTGTACAGAAATACTGACAGTCAGGAGACTGACAACACAATGGAGAACAGGAATTAGGAAAAGCATGAGAGATCGAGCTATTGAAGACGATGACTGGAAAGATAGGGCGAAATGGCGATCGAAATGCGGGGTGCCTCATAGACTGTAGGACCCTCGCTAATAATAGGCCTAATAATTTCGTTTCATTCACTGCTTAATGACTTTACTACATCTCTTCTCCTGGCACTTCTACGCCCTGTCTCTAGCATTTTTTTTGTTATCCTCTTTGTTGTGTCAGTTTATTGTAGCACATTTCAAAATCTATCTGTTGCTAATGCACAGCCAACTTTTTTATTCTCACTTCGACGTCTCGTCCCATTTTGTACACACACAGTAATTGCTGGTTTGAGATGTGTTCTATAGTAGTGGCTCTTGAGTCTATTTATTGCCTCTGTAAAAGTCAACGTACACGTTAGAGTATTACCAACGAAATGCTTACGAAGTGGCTCCCTAAAAAGGAAATTTGGCATAGTTAGTGATTACTAATCGAAAGAAAACCAGGAAACCTAAACAGTTTGAAATCGAACCACTAAACCTGGAAATAGTTAATCAGTTTAAATATTTGGGATGTTGGATGGCAGAAGACAGTGGACAAATAAATGAAATAAGGAAAAGGATACAGGCCGCAAATAGAGCATATGCTTCGTTGACATCTATATTCAAGACAAGGAATATCCACCATCAGTCCAAGGTCACATTATATAAAGTTATGATTAGAACGGTGATAATATATGGCACCGAGACTTGAACTCTGAACAATAAAAGCCGCTAACATGATCAATACTTTTGAAAGGAGAATTTTGAGGAGAACATATGGACCAATCCAAGTGAATGGGATATGGAAATGCGTCACAATGAAGAGCTATACAACCTGTATAAAGACAAAGATCTGGCCACCACCATCCGACAGCATATATTGCAATGGGCAGGACACATCATTAGGATGGAAGACAACCGAATACCTAGGAAGCTACTGTTTAGTCAAATCGAGGGTAGAAAGCCTGTCGGAAGACCCAAGACACGATGGTTTGACACAGTGGCGAGGGATGCTGATAATTTACTTAAAATAAAACGATGGACATCGATCGCCAAGGACAGAGAAAATGGAGGCAGATGATTATGGAGGCTATGGTTCGACTTCGAACTGTGACACCATAGAAGAAGAAGAAGTTATTACTACTAAAGAAGTTGTTGCGTCGATGAAATCTTGAGTTGGTCTTAGAACGCTAGTTGTTGCATTAGCTGGTAAATAAATGAAATAATGAAGTGGACTGTATATGTTCTTGAGATAATTGTTTATTGAAAATTAATAAGAAATAGTTGCTGACGCGTGCAGTATAGCGCGGGGCGGCATAATGCCTGATAATTGAGATATAAATTAAATACTGAAGGACATAATCGTGCGTAAACTGGCTTGGATAGCCTAAGTGACTATCGCATGATGATCATGCTAAATTTTAGAATAATGAGAATAATGTAGCCGCGGCTGGCGAACTGAGGCAAGTTGCCTGCTCGGAGTCTTGCAAGTAACTAACTAAAAATTGACTGCTGCGAGCTTGGATGCAAGCCGGTAGCAGATCGCGTGGGGAGAAATGACGTAACTGCACGCGACCGCAATGCGGTATTTTACAGTACAAAGTTTACATAAGTACAAAGTTTAACCAGAAGTATTATTGAATATATTAAATAAAAATATCATCATTAATGTTTTCGTTGAACAGATTGACTGATTGCTATTTAATGCTAATATAATCTTTAAAACATAAGCTCTTGCGTGTAATTGTATCTGCTGATATTTATAAAGTCAATACGTTTAGAGTAATTGATAATATATTCCAGCAAATAGAATTTTTATCATTAAATATGTACAAATTTTAACTTATTTCTGTCGACGTTTCGACAATGTTTATTGCCATCATGAGGACAATTGTTGCTGACGCCACACACACCACTGAACGCCAAATTTTTGACCGATCCTCACAAACCCTTCACCGGAAAATTCATTGATTGACGGTCACTACGAATTTAAGGATTTACGTAAATATGTATTTAACTGTGGGTCACCTGCGTGCCAGCAGACAGCAGCACATAGTAGCGTATAGATAATAACAGTCAGCGGTAGTCACTGTAACCACTAGTATGCTGCTGACAGGTTTGTTATTCTGCAAATTGTGTTCTCTTTGGTGTTGACATGTCCATACAACGTTGTAGCATATCAGTATTTATTTTATTCTATTATGGAAATACAGACATGAAAACCAGGTGGGGGAGGAACCTATACAAAAATAATATTTTCAACGACCTAACATATATTTAATACTTCTCACGATTAATTATTACAAAATTATTATTTACATGGAACATTCTATGGAGAGTGACATGTATGTTTAACACTTACACAAAAAGACACAGAAGCGCGCGCAAACCATTTCGTAATACTTTTATCGTTTACACTACATTGAAGTCAATATAATTAAAGGTTTTTATTAGTCCAAACTTAAAAAGTTTAAAACCTGTCACTTTGAGTTGCATTTACGCTCAACTATATGCCAGATGTTGTATACCAGATGAAGTACGCCTTTTAGTCAACCATTTACAGCACTGTGACTAGAAGCATTCTCTGTGGATGCAAACAAACATTTAGAGAACGCAATCTTGGGACAGACATCGCCAATCTAGTTTCTTATTTTACGCTACACACACAACTGCGCGCGTGTGTACATATATCTAAATTAAATTATCTAATAAGTGCGTTTCAATATGAGGCTCAGGTAAGTGCTTATTGTTAAGAGTAGGTTATACGTAATTACAAGGCGACTCTTCAGATCCCTTAAGCACTCTGTCGCAAATTGAATTTTCAGGTAGGTGTCTCGACTCACTCATGGACAAATTAGCTGTCTGATTCACATACACAACTATGCACTTTCCAAACACAATTACGCTACGTTGAAATCGGTAGTAACTACAGCGGTAAAAATTAACTGAAATTTTCCAGCAGATACTTTGGAACTGTCTAAAAACTTTAATTGTATATTTAAAAACGTTATGAATCAGTTATCGCATTTTGAATAATAAACTTACATGTTTTCATTCAAACTAACATTCTAATGATACTCTAGACGTAAAATTCTTCTTCTTCTTCTTCTTCTTCTTCTTCTTCTTCTTCTTCTTCTTCTTCTTCTTCTTCTTCTTCTTCTTCTTCTTCTTTGTATGTCTAACCATTACCTGTTGAAGTTTCTCTCCTTTTCCGTCTGCCGCACTTCCACGATGATTATTCTGTGCTCTTTACCAGCTTCCTGAAGTTATAATCCCCATCCGTTCTGGAGGAGAGGAACAGAGCAAACTCAAAAGTACGAGGGTAAGTCAATAAGTACCCGCAATTTTGTTATAATCGTCTGTAGGTTGGCAGTACCAATAAGTGCTCATGTACGCCGAGAGATGGTGCCATTGTTGACTGTTAGACTGTCCGTCGCGTCAGTCAGCTGTAGATTGATGCACGATAAACATGGGTGCCTATCTCCCCGTTTGCACCAACGAAGAACAGCGTGCAGTGAAAAATTCAAAAACGTTTGGGCAAGAGTCAAGGACGAGGGAAGATCAGGACGCCCAACCTCTACCACTACTGATGCCATGATTCAGACTAACCGAAGAGTGACTACCGATGAAGTGGCGTACCATCTGGAAATTAGTCATTGTTCTGCATGTGAAATTATCCATAACAAGTTTGGCTTTCGTAAAGTCTCTGCAAGATGGATCCCAAAACAGCTCACTGAAGAACACAAGCGCAATCAGGTGGCACACTGTCCAAACCCTTGAGAAATTACGTTTTGAGGTATTGGAACATACTGCATACAGCCCCGATCTTTTCCCGCCGGATTTCCGTCTCTTTGATCAACCGAAAATGCCTTAAGGAGCTGTCGATTCTCCAGAGACCGAGAAGAGAGGGAAGCGGTACATACGTGGCTTGCTGCTCAGCCGAAAACTTTTTTTTCTGAAGGCATCAAGAAGCGTGTCCAACGATGGACTAAATGTATTGAAAAGCAAGGGGCTATGTTGAAAAATGAGCTAACTGTCGGATTTGTACTGTTGTTATAATACATTATTAAAATTGTTTGCGGATACTTGTTCACTTACTTTTGAAAATATAGCGAAACACAGAGCTGAAAGGCCTGAATCTTACTTCTGTCTGGTAAATTCGTGTGAGATGAAGCGCCACATTCTACCAGAAGTACTCCTTTCTAAAAACATGAGAGCAGGGATGGAACTCGCAACTAGTGATATGGGTGCGACTCTCGCATTGTTCCAGTTTGTCTTGGTTGCTAAACTTTTATATCGATCTCTGTTGAAAAACTATTACTTTTCCGATTCCGAATATACCAGAGTAAGCGAGGGCTAGACATCACTATTTTTGTCACTTCTATAATACTCTTCCTTATCAACTTCAAAAGACCTCAGTTTTGTAGGGAGTATCATTTGGGTGTGGGGTAGGGGAAGCTCTGGAAACAATTTTGCTGTGAATAATGTAAACAGTATTCAGACGGCAGATGGAGATAGTTCTGGCAGCAGGACTGCTGGCATATATACCATAAACAGCCATAGATCAAAGGTCAGATTTCCAAGATAAGGGGCTCCTTGTCGTTGGCTCAGTCATTCACACAAGGTATAACTCAACTAGAAGTATTTAATAGTTTATTTCGTTCAGAGATTTGGGCTCACTCACAAGGTATTTGCTCATGTGGAGTGATTTCGCCTAAAAAGTGTACTTTTACTAAAACATTTATGCAATAGTATAGAGAAAAAACAAAATTTTCTAGTTAAAACTGCTTTATGGTCAACCTTTACCTGCTGACGCTTACTTCTACGACGACAAATTATTATAAAATACTTTTTGTACGATAGAAAACTAAGTAAAGGGTTAATTTAATCAATTTTTCTTGAGATTTTTCAAACGATTCTTTTAAATTTAAAGATTAAAATGTAATTAATTTTAAAATTAAAATATTAAAAATATAAAAGCAGAAAAAAAGAAGATAAAACTCTGATATCAGCACAAAAGACAGACATAGAGAACATTTATTTTATTTCGAAGAGTAAAGCTCGGTTGGATAATAACGCTATTTACACTCTGTTATTTTAAGCAACTCTATTGTATAATCTGTAGAATGAACTACTTTAATTTTGGCTAAAATTATTTCCCGGGTTGTTTGGCAGTGCCAACTTCTACATTACGAAACTACTTTAATATTATCCATGTCTCGAATATAAAATAATTGAAATTTATAGGATTACAATGAAGGGTTATAAACAATGTACAGATTAAATATTAGAATTACCTTGGTTCCTACTTTGCAACTTCTTTGTGTTTTTTCCTCAATATACACTACGCGTTTCGGGACTTAAAGTCCCATTATCAGGTGGATAAAATTTTCACTCATGTAGAGCACGTCACAAGATAAAAAATATATAAAGGTCACTCACATAGTCGAATTTCCCCACTCGCGTTATCTCGCGGTGCGCATCGCTACCGAACCCCGCGAGCGACTGACAAATCTATTCGGCCTGTATTTATTTGTCGGGCTGTTTCAGCATGCGTATAGCAGTATCATACAGTTCGTTTGACTTGAACGACAGTTTCTCGTTCAGAAGCTGGTGATCATTGTGTGCTGTAGAGGCTCTGTAAATTTCAAACTCTTCCAGTGCGTCCATTACTGCAAATTACTCTTCCAGTGCGTCCTGTTTACCCTTTTTGCAAAAATGCAGTGGTTTGAAATTATTTCTAAAATTGGAATAGGCATGGTTGTGATCAATGATATGCATGGCAAAGTTTGATTTGACGTTCCTGATGTTGCCCCTAGGCAGGTGCTCTTTATATCTATCTAAACATTTTCTGCCTATTTGTCCAATGTAGAAACTATAACATACTTCACATTCTATTTTATACACCCCTGAACAGCTTTCTACTGGTTTATTGGATTTTGGCCTTAAAGTTTTTAAAAAACTGTTATTCGTCTTAAAATATACTGTATAGTCATACTTTCTAAAAACATTATAAATAGTATTGGGTAAAAGATTCGTATATTCAGTTGCTATGTATTTCTGAACCCTATTGTGTGTTTCATTGTTATTTCTATGCAGGTTCTTTTTTTTGTTTTTTACTAACCTATCCACAATCACGCTGTTATATAACCGTTGGCCATCGCTATGTACTTTATAGTATTAAGTTCTTCACGGTAGTCCTCCGGCTCCAATGGAATTTTCAATAGCCTGTTGACGAAGGAGTTAAAAGACGCCATGAGTAAATGTACGGATTATGAGTGGCGTAACTAGGTCCTGTTGCTGGGGAGGTGGGATGACACTAGTTTCTGGGGGATGCTTCCAGTTTCTTGAGGGGGGGAAGATGAGACTAGCTCGAAGGTTGGACTCTAATTTCGTCTGAGAACGAATGAGATATTCATGCTTCTTCCCATACAATAATTTATACAGTTATTTATAACCACTATAGACCATTGAATAAAGGCAGATTTTGTGAAAATCTGGACAAAAATCCTCCAGACACGAAATTTGGTAGAAAGTTAGGTTTTGGGGTCACTTCAATGGGGGAAAAATCGGACACTCCAGCTCACCGCTGGGCCCCCCTGGGGGGTTAAAAGTTGGGGCAAAACGGTTTGTTGTAAATATCTCAAAAACTAAGCAAGATATCAAAAAAAGTTAAATACAAAAGTTGTAGCTGACCAAATTTCCCATCAAAATAGTCTTCAATAATTTTTTGTCAGACGCACTGGCATAGAGATATGAGCGCTCAAAGTTGAGACCTCTTTTTGCAATTTTTCGTATAAGGCATTTTTACGAAAATAAAAACTTGCATTTTTTGAGTTTAGGCCGAATTTTGTATAGTAAAAAGCGCTAAATATGGGTATGTAAATGTTTGTACATGTAATACCAAGTATCTGGATGTAAATTTTTGCATGTATATATTTATGCACACATATAAATGTGCATTTTTGAACGTAAGCGTTACATGCATATACTGACTAATCCATGCGTATAGATGTGCATTTTTGGATTTAGACAAGTATAATATATATGCATGAAAATATTTCTACACATATTTGCACATATACAGTATGTGTATGTATGTATATACATGTATACAACTAAAAACGCTTACGTTCAAAAATGCACGTTTTTGTAGTTGTAGTGTGTGTGTATATGTGTGCATAAATATATACATGCAAAAATTTACATCCAAATACTTGGTATTACATGTACAAACACTTACATACCCATATTTAGCGCTTTTTACTATACAAAAATCGGCCTAAACTCAAAAAAATGAAAGTTTTTTCTTCGTAAAAAAGCCTTATACGAAAAATTGCAAAAAAAGGTCTCAACTTTGAGCGCTCATATCTCTGTCCCAGTGCGTCTGACGAAAACATTACTAAGGACTATTTTGATGGGACATTTGGTCAGCTACAACTTTTGTATTTAACTTTTTTTGATATCTTGCTTAGTTTTTGAGATATTTACATCAAACCGTTTTGCCCCAACTTTTAACCCCCCAGGGGGGACCAGCGGTGAGCTGGAGTGTTCGATTTTTTTCCCCCATTGAAGTGACCCCAAAACCTAACTTTCTACCAAATTTCGTGTCTGGAGGATTTTTGTCCAGTAAAAATCTTTATTCAATGGTCTATTAAGTAATTTCTCTGAAATCTTTAATAGTGCCTAGCCCGTAGTTACCTCACTGCGGACGATACAGTAGATGGTCGTCTCGATAGACAGCGATCAATATCGGGTAATACTTTGCGGCTGACCTACATTCCCTTAGGCAATAGCTGGGACAGACGTGTTTTTACCCCCTGTTCTAAACGTACACTTCATTTCCATTGTTTTACATAAATCCAATTACACCGTTCAGGTGTGATCACACGGCGATTTGACGCTGTTATGGGACCGTAAATTCGTTTGTAGAAAGTTCTTATTAAATTTTCCTACTGTTCATTCGTTTGTTTTGCGTTTAACTGACCTCGTTAATCACTACTGGTTGATGTTTCTAGTTAGCCGTGCTAGGGTGTTGTAATTTACTGTAAGCACTGTGCCGTTCAACGGGGTTGCTGTAATCCGACTCGAACGGCGACTTGATTGTGTTCAAACAAGCACAACAAATTTTAACTTTATCAATATCGTTTTGTTTCGGTTCTTCGTGTGATAATAAAGATATCACGTCTCTTGAGTTTTCTTCTATTATTACGTTTTGGTTATATCTTCTAAAAACTCTCTTTAAATCGCAAGTGCAGCGTACATTTAAAATAGGTTATCTGCCTAAACACCTTTAAAAATTTGTGTACATTTTGTCTTGCTCTAAATATTTTAAACAGAAATAACACTACTATAGTAAAAAATATTCCGATTAGCGATTTCAAGCTTCACAGCTAATTTTCAAATCGGAAATATGATATCATATTATATTATATTTAATATCATATCATATCATATATATATATATATATATATATATATATATATATATATATTTCACTCACTTTCTGCTACAGTCCGTTTCTTGATGTATATAATATATTTAATATTTATTATTTATTATAAATTTACCTCAAGATGTTATTTTTCTATCTCAGACAAAAAAACCAGAAGGCTGAGGATGGGAACAAGATAGTACCCGAAACATGTTCCAAATAGAAAAATAACATCTTGAGGTAAATTTATAATAAATAATAAATATTAAATGTAATATATATATATATATATATCATATATATCATTACATATCATATCATATTATATTTATCGTATAATAATATTTTCTACAGTGATGTGCAACATGTTATTTGTGTTTGTGATTATAACCTCTAACACAACTTTATTAATTTAAACGTTCTAAATATATTATTAAGTATCACTGTGACCGTAGGATTCAAAAAGGGCTGCTGACCGTCTCTTATGCTCCTCAAAATATTCTAGGAATTAACCCTTAAGACCTAAATGATAAAATATGAAATACTGAGCATTCCTTTGTATCTAGACAATTTTTTGTACTTAATGTTTGAGGAGTGACAACACCATAATGGCTAGAGATTATTAACTCTCAAAGCAGAATTTTAAAAAGATACTAATGTAGTTATATTTGTTTACCAAATAATCATTTATATGCTATAGTTATTATTTACTTTATGGTGTTATTTATTTTATATAAATATTTATTTATAATTCATACTTTAAGATTTTCTAGCATAAAACGCCTGTGTACAGGCAGTCTGCAAAACACTGCTGATCATAAATTGCAGTGTAGCGAAAGTCAGGCTGAGTAACTTTAAATACCCAGGCTTGTTTCCCAAGATGCATCTTGTTTCTCCGTCGACAACATCGGTTTCCTGATAACATTCTGTCAACACCAAACTTTTTCGCCCGTTCTGTGATACAGCATATTCTCGCGGTAAAGTTCAGATTTTCAAGCTCTCTTGTCTCAGATTTAACACTGATGATGCCACGTTGTCAAAATAAACGAAATATTCTGTGGTAATAATATCAGTAACACGCGGTTGTCAACCGGTAAATGTGTTATCAATTTCTTATCACACTTTGCATTCTGCCTACGAACTTTGTAACAAGACTGTTATATGTCCACACGATTTTTTCCTGACTGACACAATGTTGTATGTCAAGTTTGTCCATAGTAGTTAATAACGAACTAATTTTTGTCATACAAAATATTTCGTGATTGTTTATGCGTAGACACAGGGGTGGACTGGCCAAATCGGCTGGTCGGCGATCGCCGAGGGCCCCGGGTCCCGAGGAGGCTCAAAGGGCCCCGAGCCATGAAAATTTTATTTCGGGGAAAAACCAGGAATGTATATATTTTCACCCGTATTAAAAAACTTTTCTCGTCTAAATATAGTTGGAAATAAATCTTCAGGATTTATTTTGGTCAGATTTGAAGTGATCACTTCTCAGCATTGTTTATATACAGCCTATTTAGTATTTACTAATGGAGGATAGCGAAGGAGGTTACTGTAGAGGCGCATGACGAGACGATTGTCATTTTTGTTTGAATGTCATTGAAGCATTCAGGGCTGGGGGGCCCGAAGGCCTGGGAGGGCCTCAGCGCCTTATGTCAAGATTCAAAAGGCCCATGGCGTAAAATTGCACGAGGGCCCGGTTAAAAAAGTTACGCTACTGTGGCTATGGATTGGTGGGGCGGAATGACAATGGACCGGGCGCCGAGCTCCACCGCCGTAATACACTGTGGGATATTTTTAATTGGGATCTTATGTAGATTCGTAGGGTATAAATGTTCTCTACAGTAGTAACATGTATAGTAGGTAATTATGATTTTAAAGCTAGTTAAGTTAAAGTCTAAATAAACAAATAAACTGTCCTGTATGTTTTGTATTAAAACGTTCACTAACGTAAATACTGTACATATCATGATCTATAAAGAGTAAATAAATAAATTTTAAAAAGTATACGCACACGAATACGTTCGTTCGCGTTTGTGTGTCTAGCTGCAGGGGACCCCTTGACTGCTTCCAGCGGAGGGCCCCCAGGGATACCAGTCCGCCCCTGCGTAGGCTGTACAGAATTCGGCATTAGAAAGCCGTTTGCGTACTTTATAGTGTTAATAATACAATATACGTATTGTCAAATATACAATAATACGTTAAGGTTCCTGTGTCTATTGTGATTTCTATTACACATGATATATATATAACGGATCTTTACAGCTGTCGCCGTTTCTCCGTCCCCAACTTCCATTGTAACCTATCGTAGCATGCAAGTTCTAAGTTTCTCGCAACCATTACTTCCGCTACGTCATCTCGCCAACTCCTCCGTGGACGTCCTCTTTTCCTCCTCACCGGTGGTATCCATTCCAGTATTTTGGTCCTCTTCCATTCTCTTCACATGCCAAAACCAAGTCAATTGTCTTCTTTCTATTTCATCTACTACTGTCCTGTCAATATTCATCTCGTCTGCAATTACAATTACACGTGATTTGTGATCTAAAATTTGTTCGTGTCGTGTACCATAATGTGGTTTTCGTACTCAATTATCCTTGTGGCACCAATTCCAAAGCCAATTCATTCCGTCAATGAATACAAAACCCGGATGGGTGACCACATAGTGACTCAGTTACTGGGCCTTTCACTCTCATAAGAGTAGTCAAAGTGTAAAAGAGTCGATAAACTAAAACGATCGAGTACGTTAAAATTAGTAAAGAACAACTTTTTTGCTTACAATGTAATTATTGGTGCTATTGGTGTAACTAACGTTCAACACTTGCGGAAGACTATAAGAAAAAGAATAGACGAGCAAATTATAAGAAAATAAGATATCTTACGCTTATGTGTACCTTTATTCTATAACGTAGGCTGGTGTCAGCATTATTAAGTTGATGTAAAACCAGGCTGTTAGGCAGCGGTCGGTTGCTGACAAATTGCAACATAGTCGGCCTACACTTTGATCCCAGCCACGGGTAATCTTGCTTATACGCGGGGTCGACTCGGGATTCAAACGTAAACTGACTATGTCAGCAACCGACCGCTGCCTGACTGTCCGGTTTCACATCAAACTATCTTTATTATCTACTAAAAATCACTTTTAGAGGATTTCTCGCCTACGAATATGTAGCGTTTTCTATTTTATTGGTTGCGGTTGAAGATCATTCGTGTAAGGAAAAGCGATTCTGCAATAAGAATATTCTTTCCAAAATTGCTACTGAAACACTATGTTTCTCTAAAACTAGCTGAAATTTTCCTAGCTGCTAATGAGGAAACATTGGAGATAAATTATAATTATAAATGTTTTCTTCATCTAGGCTAATTTAGATTTTATTAGACGTTGATAAATTGTAACCACAAATTATAACAAATGCCGAAACACTCTGTCCGCTCTCGCGGTTTTCCGTATACCATAACTGATAGATGTATTCTTCGGACGCGTCCCTTCTTCAAAACACACACTGTTAACGTGTCCAACAGTCTCCTTATTTATGAGGCTAAATGTTTCACAACGTCTGTTACTACATACCAAAGCATATGTATTTTTTATTATAATTAATGTTTCTAGAACAATACAACTTAAGTGAACAGAATTAGCAAATACCTAAGATTACCTAAAAAAAGTAAATACAACAAATTAAGAAGAGACGGAGAGATAGAGAGAGAGACAGACAGACAGAAAGGGTTGTAATTATTTTCTTCGTGGTATTATTGATTTGACAGTTGGAATCGTGTGTGGGAAGCCGTCGTCTCGGGAGGTCGCTTGAGGCATCAGACGTGCGGCTCTGATTAAATGTCTCTGCCTGCGACGAAATTGGATTACCGCACTCGTCGAAACTAAATGAGTATAACGACTGCAAAATGGTAGCCAGATGTTCGTCGAATGCGCGGGCGCGTTCATTTGTGTATTTGTGGGTGAAAAGTGGATTTAAATGTTACAAGTATAAGCAGTCATAAATGTAGAACCGCTATAATCGAACAGATTTTATTTTAATATGGCCTGTGTCAATTAGCACAACTGACCTATCTATGTACAAAGTCTTCTTCGGACTAAGATTCTCGTTCGTTCTCTATTGTGTACCAAATCATCCACCTAGATCCAGCATTCTTTGCTGTGTTATCTATTTATTTCATTTACGGTATCCGTATTCCTCTTCCAAAGTCACAATATCTCAAGTGAATAGTCTGCCATTACTAATGTCCTTCTGATTATTGAGGATTCTGACGTGAAAACACTAGTGTACACTCTAGCAAATACAACTTCTGTGTATCTGCCACAAAGTGAAGATTAGTGGCACTCATTGAAGAGGTACTATAAAAAGAGACATGTGTATAAATGTAAAAAAAATATATTTATATAAGTAAATGTAAACAAATGTAGAAATAAATATAATATAATGTGTACAAGATATATGAAACAAATCAGTAATTATAGAAAACCCGCCTCATTAATAATTAACATTGTAATTCCGTTCCAGTTATTTTTGAGCTATGACGTTACTTCCCTGATTGACAATGATGTAGCTTAAATATTACAGTTAACAAGTGTCCAGCGATTTGTGGAAACCTTAACAACAAAACTACAAAATCCATT
>CM068375.1:12430918-12570918 GCA_034769895.1 Magicicada septendecula
CAGACTTAACTATAGCTTTGCAGCTTTATTTAACCATACCTGTCACAACAGCTACAGCGGAAAGAAGCTTTTCAAAACTTAAATTAATTAAATTAAGTCATTAAGTCATACTTAAGGAGTACCATGGACCAAACTCGGTTGAGCGACTTGGCACTGTTAAGCATTGAGGATGAAGAGACACAGAAAACTAATATCAACGAAGTGGTTGAAAAGTTCTTAGCTATTAAAAAAAGAAGACTAGGCTTAGGAAAACAGTGAACTTTGGTTGATCCTCATCTGTAAATATTGTACATTACTTGAGTTCGAGTGTTATTGAATTGGATTAGACTTAAGGAGAACTTGTATAGAGTATATTCAAGAATTTTACAAATTCAGTTACAAACTAATTTAAATGTTTGAAAAAAGCTAGAATGTTACTTTGATATTCGTTTTTAAATAATAAATTTTTAACACTCTGTGTGCGGTACTGTTTCATAGTCTGAATTTAGATCTTTGACGTAAAAATAAATCATTCTTTTTGTTTTGGTTTTTTTATAGTTTGTATAGAACTTTGTCTATTTAGCAACAATGAATTTTAAGAGTTGTACACGTGTAAAACATCCTTTGCAAATTGCAAACGCTTTGTGATACACGAGAAAGTATTCACAAACCATTGTTGTGAAACACACGTAAATAGAAACTCATTTGAGTGTTTTCCCCTATTACGTATACAAAATTTAACCATTTTTATAGGGTCCCCTAATTAGTTTCGCGGGCGGGCCCCCGTTTCGTTAGCGCCGCCACTGGGTACAAGCAATACCTAGGAAAGACAAAGAGCTCATCAGAGAGTGCTATGGTTTTTACTGTCGCTTTTCGGAAGAAATGGTAGTAAAAGTAGATATCTTCATCATTAATGCATTAATGGAGAAACTCTTCAACAACCTAGATCAAATTGGAAATTGAAGTCTAGAACAGTGCCACATATTCCCTAGTCCTAGTCCCCTAGTCTTTCTAAGTACCTAAATAAAAATATTATAAATCTATATTATAATATTATAAAAATATTATAGCTGTAATTTGTCTCCGAAATTCGATAGAAACGTAAGGGGTTTAGTTTGTAACGATCAAGAGATTAATAAACACAAGGAGACATTAGTGACAAAACAACAAAATAATCTCTCCAAAAAAGATATTAAAAATGGTTCAGATGCTCAAGAAATTATAGCGTCACTACCTAAAAAAGATCTACAATCAAAACCAAAAATTTGTGATGACCCAGAATAAATTGAAAGTGGCCAGGGCTAGAATTGATAAGCTGAAAAAATAAATCGATTTTTTAAAAATTAATGTTATGACATCCAGGTGAATAGAATGTTTGAGTAAGGAACATTCTGAAAACCATGCTATAAACCATGCTGAAAAAATCGGGAAAAGGTATAAGATATATTGATAAATTTCTTTTAGATAGTTTGCTTTTAAATATTAAATCGCCAAAGGGATATAGACGCTTTTTACAGCACAATTTACTGTCTCTTTCCACGGAATCTCATTTAAGAAAAAACATGCACAGTAATTTTTACTTCCATGTTCCATAATGAAATAGAAGTGTGGTGATGGCGGAAAAATTGTGTTCGAGATAAGGGATGATTCTGATTGTACTACCCTCTAAACATGAAGAAAAGTCATTTTTCGAAAAGTGTCTGTGTGTGTGTCTGTGTGTTTGTGTGTCTGTGTGTACATTTTTTTCTATGCAAACGATAACTGCCGCAAATTCAAACAGAATCAAATAATTTTTTTGAATACCTGCCTGAGTTTTAGAGGAATCAAGGCCTATTTTGGTGAAGATCGGTTAAGGGGAAGGGGTTGTTTACCTGCAACGTTTTAGGTTTTAACAAGAGTAAAGTACTTGAAAATCCATTTAAACGTTTTCAAACAATGGTAATTGTTAAAAATAAAATAATTTTGTTGCCAGGCAATAAAATTATAATTTTTTCATTTTAATTTAAATCATGTTTGAGTGAAAATATATCGTTCCTGGCAGGCAAACATATCTCAATTATGTAATGTTTACGTTTCCAAAGTTTTATTATTGTGATTACCGCAATAAAAAGGCAGGCTTCACACACACACACACACACACACACACACAAAATTCGCGTTATTTCTGGCCTCACTCATATTTAGTTTCTTACGTTTGCACGCTTTTTAAATGGAAAGTGCCGAAACCCACACCAATACAACGCGTGCAAGCCGAAAAGGTGTCCAGCGAGGACAGCGATTTGCTTCCTGTGGATCGCTGGCCAGTGTAAGTGCATGTGTTTACAGAGGAACCGTTCATAGACAGATTTTTCGTCTTTAGGGAATGAACCGTCTGCAAGATGCTCAAGATCCATGAGAGACTTCGGAGCGCTCCTTCTTTCTGCATGTTTGTTCTGTGAAACGTACACTGTAGATTCGCAGCTTTACTCTGAGAAACGCTCCCTAGGGAATGTTGAAAATTTTTGTCCACGGTGTACCCTCATACACACTGAAACCTACTCTGATGTTTTGATTACGGACATCATAATATTAAATCTTTGGAAACTTGAGAACTACTTAATGGAGATCAAACATTAACTTTTATAAGCCATTAATTTTATGCATATTCTGAAGCAATAAATGTTTTAATAAATTAATAAAATCTTTGTACTTATTTCTATTATGATGTAAGAATTACAAATTGTGCATGTGTCTATGTACGAAAAATATATAAATATTTTTCTCCTCTGAAAAATTGTTTTCCCCTCCTAGAAAATATTTTTACCTCCCTGATGGCTAGTTATTTACTAGCCTATGTGGAATATAGCGTTATGACATGAATCAGAAAGGTGGGTGTTAAACAGAAGACACAAACGTATTAAGGAAGAAATATTTTGTTGAGAAATTTATAATTATACGGGTGAACAGAATCGTCTTTCAGGAAATCAGAAGACGAATGGAAAGAAAGAAAGACTCGATTTTAAAAAAGAAAAATGACTAGTATAGTATTGACAGGAAAGACTTTGATAACACTATAGACATCATTCACGCTCGGTCGATAACTCGCAGCGAGAGTCCAATTTAATTACAGAAATCAGATCACAACTTCCTTTGGCCAGCTCTTCGTTCGACATACAAACATTTTATCCAAAAGTATAGTCCTTCCTCATGAAGGCTGAGGATAGTCTTCACCCACCTGACATGGGGGTCCATTTTAGCTAATACGTTATTTCTCCTACGTTTAATCGTATTTAACTATGCCACTGCAGATGATTTTATTTTACCATCCCAGTCAAAACTGTAAAATGTATAAATTTTTGTTCCCGTTTGAAACGTGTGCTCGAACGCACACCCGCGAGCATGTACACATTCGACAAACGTGACTCCTTACCGTTCAGCAGGAACAGACTCGTAAAACCTGCCACGCGTGTGGTATCCACCAGCGCCACAGGCTGAGACATTTAATCAAAGCTGGACTCAAATGCCTCAAACTTCTGTACAAAACATACTCCTGTTTCCGAGAATCGGATATTTTTTCTCAAAAAGTAATCACTTTTACTGCACCTCTAACTAGTTTTGTATATTTTTGTGTTTCTTATTTACGACATTTTTGTATTATTATTTCCAATTATTTGTTCAAGTAATCAAGATAAGCTTCCTGATCTGCAGAACTGGCTCAGAGTTTTACGATTTTTACAAAATGTTAACTTACATTTTTAGCTCGTGATGCTCCTAAAGGTAAAAAGTTTCGGAACAATCGGGTTTGGGTTAACATCGTTTCGTTTATTCTAAACTGTTTGCCATGAACTTTAACCCTTCGGTAGGAACATCGGCCTGATCAGTTGTTGTGTGTGACAGCGAAAGTGTCGTCATCTGGTAGCTCTCCTCCGTTTGACCGTAAGTTACCTCTTTCTAAAAGTTACCCTGCCTGTCAGGCATGTATTCCTCTAAATGTACGTCTGATTTCATGCCTTCCAGGCATATGACTCTCTAACCGTACGTAGTTTTGCATGCTTATTAGGCATATGTTCCTACCGAAGGGAATGAAAACATGTTCCTACCGAAGGGTTAATATATTTTTGTTGTTTGAAAGCTTAAAATATTTAAACCTAAGCACTATATTCAGACTGTGGTTAAAATTGACTGTAATTTAATTCATTAAATTATAGTCTCCAAGTCACGTGTATAAGTATTTAATTGTAGTATTTGTAAACACTCACCGTCTTGTGACTTCTTTAAAACTTCCAATAACAACGCGTTTCAAGGATAAATCCTCATCAGCCGGTTATAAAAACACCATTCCATCTGGAGAGGTCATGAAAAAATCAAAAAATTTTTTATACACGGAGTCGATCGCGTGTAATTGTGCGTACCAGCTCGTGACCTCACGTGATGTGCTTTGTGATGTTTGGTAATAATTTTTAATTTTTGACGACTTCTCCAGAAGGAATGGTGTTTTTATAACCTGACGATGAGGATTTATTCTTGAAACGTGTTGTTATTGGATGTTTTAAAGAAGTCACAAGAGGTGAGTGTTTACAAATACTACAATTAAATACTGTAGTTTAATATTCCATTCGGATTTATGCGAATTTTTCAAAATTGTAAACGTTTTGGACTCTGTGAGCCCTGATGCCCCAAAATTGTAAACGTTTTGGACTCTGTGAGCCCTGATGCCCCAAAATTGTAAACGTTTTGGACTCTGTGAGCCCTGATGCCCCAAAATTGTAAACGTTTTGGACTCTGTGAGCCCTGATGCCCCAAAATTGTAAACGTTTTGGACTCTGTGAGCCCTGACGCCCCAAAATTGTAAACGTTTTGGACTCTGTGAGCCCTGACGCCCCAAAACTGTAAACGTTTTGGACTCTGTGAGCCCTGATGCCCCAAAATTGTAAACGTTTTGGACTCTGTGAGCCCTGATGCCCCAAAATTATAAACGTTTTGGACTCTGTGAGTCCTGATGCCCCAAAATTGTAAACGTTTTGGAATCTGTGAGCCCTGATGCCCCAAAATTGTAAACGTTTTGGACTCTGTGAGCCCTGATGCCCCAAAATTGTAAACGTTTTGGACTCTGTGAGCCCTAATGCCCCAAAATTGTAAACGTTTTGGACTCTGTGAGCCCTGATTCCCCAAAATTGTAAACGTTTTGGACTCTGTGAGCCCTGATGCCCCAAAATTGTAAACGTTTTGGACTCTGTGAGCCCTGATGCCCCAAAATTGTAAACGTTTTGGACTCTGTGAGCCCTGATGCTCCAAAATTTAGAAATCCCCAAAACCGAACACTGTATTCAGATTGCGGATAAACGTTTGGTTAGTTTTATATCGCACATGATAATGTTGTAAATTTTTCAAAATTTTGTCGCCTCACGTTTTTGCTTTTTGCCAACCTGTATTTGGTGGCCATCAGGGTCTCAAAATCAAACGATCAGGGTTATGATCTCAAAATCATAACGATTCTGTAGGTTATATGTGTAAATACGTATTCCAAGTTTTACGAAAATTGGTTAGTGCATTAGTACATTAGTGCATTAGTACATTAGTGCATTATTGAATTAGTGCATTAATTCATTAGTGCATTAGTACATTAGTGCATTCAAAAGTTAACGCGAAACATACCACATATGGACAGAGAGACAGATAGAGAAATGAAAAATTGTCGAGTTAAAACTGATAACTCCCTTCGTCCGTTCAACAGCTCTAAGGGATTTGAGACGTCTGCATACAGCAGTCCCATGAGACAAAGGACACATTTCAGGAATGAGTTCTACATGCTGAAGTAGAGAAGAAAATTCGTACAAACAAAGGTCCAAAAACGTTTTGTTTTCAATTCACAGCTTGCGAAAACTTTCACTTTCCCCAAAGTCTTCAAGTAAGCCCTACTGAAATTCTTGTATCTTAAATTAAAGGGCAAATTTGAGATTTTAATATGATTTTGATCTGACGAGTAGAGAAAAGAGGGTTCCAAAACCGAACGTTGGATAGTTTTATTGAAATGTTTCGTAAGTACCAATAAATTGGTGTCAAGCAACACACTTTCTGAAAGTTTCATGTAAATTTATTTCTTTAATTGTCAATAAATAAATGTAAATCTCCAATAAATTTGGTAAACAATTTAATTCTGAGAAAATGCTGAGTGTAATGTTAATAAAAAACAAATGAGCATAATAAAAAACAAATTTTATTGAAGAAGGAACACGTTATTTTTCATGTAAGAAATTTCTTCTTCTGGTCATATACTGTAAACCGTTTACTTATTTGTTAGTCATAACAATTTATTATATAGTAAAAATACATTAAATTCAGTTGATACTGATAGAATAATTTAAAAACAAATAAAAATTTGAATAACATTAACAACATTATTTTCACAAAGTTTAAAGAAAAACAGTTGGCCATACCGTACTGTTTAGACTCAAAATTGAATTCAAATCAGGAAACAGCTGTTTAACCTGTGTCCTGTAGGTTTATATTTCCAGACTTTTTTGGCAGTGTTGTATCTAACATTCTTTCTAAGTGTTCTTTCTACCGCTGTTAATAATCTTTCAAGTTAAAAATTGTAATTCTTCTCTTATGGCATCATTCTTTATACGCCCAAGTTTACAACACCTTTTAACTCCTCTTAAAAACGCTATTTTCGAAGCCCTTTTTTTACTTTCTTGCCTCTTTGTTGTCGTCATCTTAGCGTCAGAAGCATTTCACATCGAAGAGGCATACCTTGTATTAAAGTATGCAAAACACTAAAGAGAGAGAATTTTTATCCTTATCATTTGCACACTGTTCAGTATCTTCGCCACATGGCTGTGTGTTAAGATTAAATTTTTCCAGGCGGTACAGAAAAATTGAAATATTGTTAATTGTGTTTATTTAAAGTCTAATTCTCAGACCCATAAAAAAGTGTGGGAAGAGCTATCACCTTGTAGAATTTTAGGCGTGTTCCTTTACTTGCTGACTTAAGGTTTCGTCAAGCGGCTGAAATGAGATTTCCCGGGCACGTGGCAGGGTATACTCTCCATGATCGTAGAAGAAACACAGATATACGGCAGGAACTGAATATTATGAGTATACTCGAGAGAATCGCCCAGTATCGGTTGAATTGGTGGGGGAACATCTTTGCCTAACGGATGACTGCCGCATCCCCAAACAACTATGCAGCTATAATCCGAGGGGACGGAGAGGTGCGGGAGGTCCGAGGAAGCGCTTTAGTGACCAGCTGTAATATTTGCCTATTTGAGACCGGAACAAACCATTCTTGGTTTGAACCTTGAGGACGATGATGATGTGTTTATTTATTGATGAATTTATTTTTAAGAAAAACGGAACAATAAATCTAAAAAACAATCACAGGTGGACATTGAAAATCCAAATAAAATAATAGTATAACTTTCAAAACCGTTTATCGTTAAATGTATGGTGTGGTACAACTGTATAACACTTGATATTATTTAAGATTGCCTTACTCGTATTGCGTACAAACATGTTTTACAAAATGAGCTATACATCCTGTTAGAAGACACACATCTTGAAAAAAGGCTGCAAATGGGACCCTGTTTTTTTTTTCAATTTATCAAGTCTAAGATCATACAAAACCATCAAATTTACCCTTTGATATAAGTTCTGAGGATTTTAGTAAGGTTTAGTTTTAGTCTTGATGCAGAAATTAAGGTGAAATTTTTCTCAAGCCATAATTCGAAAACAACAAGTTTCCCGATATGTACAGTACGTATGAAATTTCTTATTTATTTCCGACTGTAGAACGCAATCCTGAAGAATAGGACATACTTCCTCATGGGACGACTTGTGTACTTCTTGGTTTGTAAGACTCCAATAGCTTTATAAGAACAATATACCGTAATTTAGTCTCATAACGGCAAAGAACGGTCATTACACTGACTAAACTACTGCATGAGGCTGAATTCTGTGTCTCTGATGGAGGGTTTAAAGTGAGTACGTTTATGTTAGTAGCCTTAATCTGTCAAGGACAATGATTCATGACAGCTGCCATACCCTGTTTACAGTCAGACTGGCATTCACTCACAAAGGCAATCAGGCATTACAGCTTTGTAATTTTACAGCAGTCTGGTTTTCAACATTGCGGTATTAAGTGCGTTCAAAGACTACATATTCTTGGATTTGTGTTTACAACTTAGTACTTTTCAAGTAGTTGTGTTATAATAACATTGGGGATACGAATTTGTGAACTGTCGTTTATGATTAGAGTACTTTTAGTTACTTTCAGTTAGTGACTGATTTATCCTGTTATTTGTTGTTTTTTTAATAGCTGTCTATTCACAGTGTCTCTTAAAGGGTCATTGAAAGAAAGGAAAGGCAGTTTCGTTGTTCACAGGGAAATAACATAGTAATGTAATTCAAAAATGTGATGAAGGAGAACAACGAAACTCACTGACATACCCGTTGAATCAGGCAAAAAGCGTTTTACTGTAATAAATAGAAGGCTTCATTAATTACTTGAGAAAGCGAAGCAAATTTAGAAGGAAAATTTTCCACACCTGAGAAAACGTAAAACATTTCAAAAAAGGGAATTTTTTCTAAATAATTTCAATAACTGAAGAAATATTGTTCAGAATGTTTATAAAAATAAAATTGTTGTGCCCACTGTTAAAAAACTGCTACCTATCGTGAAAGAAAGAATCCATTTCCCATGGAACGCGAGTGATAAACCAGTAATTGTAATGATGCGTTAAAAGTACCTTGTGAAAATTAAAAGTTTCCGGCAATCAGGGAGAAATATACTTTATTACATGAGAGAAAAATAAGCGTTGAGTGACTTTCGATAATGTAATGTGAATCGGTATTTCTCATTAGTCGTTTGTTTGTTTACACCACTGCTTGTGCGTGTGTCTACGCTCTCTTTAAATCTCGTATTTCACATTCCTCTGAGGGACATAGAGTCAATCTAAAGCAGTACTTGATACCAACAGAGACTTTCTCCTTCTTATTCTTCTACTGTTCATTAAAATTACACTTTTCGCAATTACAGCTAGCTGACTTCTGATTATATGTAATAACCGATTATTCTGAACTAAAAAAAAAGCTTTGAAGCTTTTAACTGTGGTTCTTTCCACTTATTTATGTGAAACTGCATTCTCCCTGCTCACGTACTTAAAGTCAAAGTTAAGAAATAAACTTGATGTCGAGAGTGACTTAATCCCAATCAGACATTAAGCCCAATATTGCAGAGCTAATTGTTCAAAAGCAGCTTCATTGTTCACATTAAACTATGTTTGATGTCATTAATATTATAATTTTGCAAGTTAAGAGAATTTTGATTTTAATACATTTTAATTAAAACACAAGAGTTTCTATCATTGTGACGATTTAAATTGTACCAATAATCAAGAAAATAAAAAATTTTAAAAATTAAGGTTGCGAGCTCTTAAGCCATTTAAATCTCACTGTATTAATATAAAATACCTGTATGTACTCAGTATGAGAGGAAGCAGTAATTAATTAGTTATAAGATACTCTAATAAAAAGATAAATTGTAAAGAGTTATTAATATCGTATTTAACCCTTTGCTTGTAAGCAGGCGCTGTCCTGTTGATTCCAGACTCGACATGCTTTCCGAATCTTGTGTGAGTAAGAATAAGTTAAAAAAAATTAATGTTAATAATAAAAAAATCTGAAGACATAAATAGTCGCTAAAACAACTGATTTAAATTATGTATATTTGTTTAGGGATAGTTTGTATAAATAAAAATGTTAACTTAAATATAGTTAGGAACTATATTCTCGCGCGGAAATAGCCCCACTAACTTTTGCCCAGTACCAGGCGAAGGGAGCATAATCTCTCTCTCTTGCAATGGTGACTTCGTACCGTACAGACGTAGGAGCTGTGCGCTTAAAATATGTTAACTACATTTTGTCTCGTCTTAAGATGGTGTACCAGATGTCGCTGTTCAAAGCATCTGGATGTATTAATTAATGTAGTCATGTGAATAGACAATAAGTTTAAAGTAATGTAAAACAAAAAGTATCGAAACGTAACAAAGAGTGTAACACAAGATGACTTAGTGCTTCAACTAATAACAACTATTCCCAAGACATACCCGGAGATGTGAACTATCAGAAGCCACAAACTCTACTGCACGTGACAGAATATGCAGATCAGGACATCAGAGAATCGACAAGATCATCGTAGATATCTATATCACATATTGTTCAACCTGCGAACTTCTGGAGCCCTTTACAAAGGAAGGCCAGAGCGAGATGACGACGTAGCTGTTCCTGTTTCCCAAGACGGATACACCAGGACGAGTCTTCAGTATACCAATTAAAAGGTGACTCGATAGCCTGTCTATCGAGGGTTACTAATATTTGTCACACAACACTTCTTGAAAGAGACTTTTCAGAAACTATTAACTTTGTTAAGACTTATAAATTAAATCTAAGAATTTCATGTAACTATTCTAACTTCATACGTTGTAACAGTTTATATGCTAATGTAGAATAATATAATTCAAGCGATAATACCATTCTTCCAATGGTTGAATAAAAGAAAGTCTTGCAAGCTAATATCATGAAATGAGTATAATTAAAAGTCTTAACTACAGAAATACAGAAAGTTGACCCGGATCCGAGGTATAGCTATATAAAATCAAGTTTGATCTCAAAGTTTAAAGAAACCTTTCAAATAACTTAATAATTGAATTAGTAATGTCATGGGATCTGTCAGTATATGTTTTTAAATGTTAAATAAAAGAGAAGTCTTCTGGTTACACACATATGAGGAGTGCTTAAATCAATTGTATACCTTGCCATTGTTTCCTTACACAGTTAGTAAGTAATTTGTTATATTAATTATTGGTGATCAATTCTGTTACAACGTAGGCAGCCCATCTAATTAACGGAGTTTAATTACGAGGGGTTCCCTGGACTTGTAACGCGTAAAAAAGGCGTTACATCATATTTACTGTTTGTTTTATTTCAGAACTCAGACGGGGTCCGTGAATTTTTAAATTATTTGGGGGGGGTCCGCGGACTGAAAAGTTTTGGAACCACTGGTGTAGAGTATTATATATTAATACACACGCACACACACACACACACACACATAAACAGGTCAGCGAACACACATTCATTCAAATAGGCATACATACATACACAATATACAGTAAGCATTCACAACACTCAAAAAAGATATAATTTATTAGAAACATATAATGGGCACATAAGTAGCCAACAAAGTATGAACATGTGAAAAATGAATATTTATAAGAAACAATCATTTGTTAAATACAAATTTTGTAAATAGGTGTTAATTTTTTTATTTTTTTATTTAAACGATAATAATTACGTGAGTAAATGTTTCAATGTATTTCTAAGTATGTAATCAATCATAATATAAAACTTAATGCAAAAGAACATGAGAGTAGTGCAATGAGGAATTTGTAAGTATGTTACAGGTGAGAATCAAAAGACTCAGCTTATGAATTAGCCAATTCATAAGGGACATTTAAAATCTAAATGTATTACTTATGTTACTTCTCTGCTTCTAGGTTAATAGGCCATAGGCTGATTGGCAGTAGCTCGCAATTTTCCACGCTTCTCTGCTTTTCTTTTCAATTCACAATATGATGTGCAGTTCATATCGACCATAAGCTGTTTCATGGAGTCTAAACGAGGTCGTCCTCTGTGATTCTTTCCTTTAATTGTTCCTTCTATTATTCTCTTAACCAACCCATTGTGTCGTAGTATATGCCCTATAAACGTAACTCTTTTGCCTTTTAAATTTCGTAGAAAGCTCTTTTCCTCTTCACCTTATGTTACTTATATTAACTTAGTTTAACTTATTATATTTACTCACATTAACTAATATTATTAGCTGTTACTTATACTTACACACATTTTACTTTCACAAACGTTTCAAGGTGATGTGCCTCTTCCTCAGTGTGAGTAAAAACCCTTAGTATTTACTCACACTGAGGAAGAGGCACATCACCTTGAAACGTTTGTGAAAGTGATAACCAAAGTAAGTTCATTTGTGAAAGTTTTTTATATATAATAATATTAAAAATAGTGAACGAAGAGGATAAATCAACAAGATATGTATATTACACACATTTATATTGCAATGTGACAGGCAGTCACACTGTATGTGAATGTGTAGAACATAATTATGACCAGTGGTAACGAGTGTCCAGGACAATTGGGGTATGTTTGAAAGTAAGATTGTTGCTAAAAATTAAGAATAATTGTATAAATTAGTAATAAGACGTTATAAAGACTATGAAGTTATAGTTTTATATTTGAGCGAAGTGTTGTGTTGTGCGCGTATCTAAAAGAAGGTTAAAGTAATTTATTCATATATAGTGAAAAGTGTTCTAGGAAAATCGAGAAGACGGATGTACAATTTGCTGCACGTGGCATATCCAGAATGTTCTCTAATATAGCATTGAATGTATTGGAAATGCGTCTGTGCGCAGGTAGTGGATGACGTCACATTATATCGTCGCAGCTTCATTGTACAGCAGTCTTCAAGTAGTCTTCATATAGCACTCAGCGAGAGCAGTCGCAGTAGTCATCGTTCAGTCCAACATCCATACCAGGCAGTCCTTGGGGCACGTGGAGTCGAGGAAGCAGCGAGTGTCGGCAGGGAACAACCACGGAGTAAGAGATAGTCTACTACCGTTCCTGACCTTCGTGTGCTGATCGTGGCGACTGAAACGGACACCTAGAGCGAGGCAGTTCCTGGAGACGGTGGCTGGAACGTGGAACTCGGACGACGGATCGCTGGAGACCGGGACCGTGATCTTCGACCGGGACAACAACGAAGACGACAAAGCAGGAAAGCAAAATTTAAACTAAATTTGTTTTCAAAATATAAAGCTTTCAAAAGAAGAAAAGAACTTGTTGAGCTTTAAAATTATATCATTGTTTAAATAAAAAAAGACATTTATTTAAATTATATTTTGAAAGAAGATTTGAACATTTAAAGTTGTAATTGTTTGAGTTAACAAAAAACATTTAAATACAAATTACTGTAAAAAAAGAGACAATAAATGTATGTAAATTACTAATGGAGCATTCTTTTCTGCAAGTCTGGTTCGGCTAACAACCTGTTATCTTGCAGTATATATATATATATATATATATATATATATATATTTATAATACTATATTAATGGAATAATAACTCATGGATATGATTTAATAACATAATGATTTAATCTGTGTAACATAAATTCAATTATTGGAAAATTCCATTCGATACATAAGGTTGTCACAGGGTAGATATTTATCTCAGGATTTATAATTAAATAATTTTAATATATTTCGTGGGAATTCTTGTGGCTGCTACGAAAAGTTCCTTTGCATGTTGATTAATAATAGAGAGTACCTTTACAAACAATATATTACTTATAATCTAAAAATTTACACAAATTATATATTAAGTTACATACAAGTTTTGACGATATTCAATTTGTCCGTCTCAGAAAATAATGTAGTTTATTAATGTGTACAATAAATGTTTTCCTTGTAATCACTGTTAGCTTATATATTTAATTTGGTTGCACTTTAAAATGTTGACTAGTGATTAGTGTTAGTGTAAATTGTTATATTGTCTAGTGGTTGTTCCTTGTTGAAAAAAAAATATTGTCAAATTATACTTTACGCATCTAGACGATATTGCTGAAGGGTTCCTGGTTTATTCTGAATATTTTTCTTGATTGTGTGTATTATTAGTTCATAAAAATTGTAGTGGAAGGATTATTATCTTCGATGATGGTCCTTCAGATCTTCTTTCACAAACGGGTTATCTATTTTTATATACTTTTAATTACCTCTAGACACGCACTATTCAACTGCTTTCCATCACAATTAACAATTAAGTGTTATTTCTTCTTTCTTTTTTACCTAACTCATACAAATTTCTTAAATTTTGATTGGTCATTTATGTACAGTTTAAATGTTATAGGATCAACACCCATTACCTACTTTATATTTTATAAATTACCTTTAATAGATAATTTTATTATTATACTCTAATTATGTATGCAATGTTTATACAATTAATAATTAGATAATTATAAACAATTTGATACTAAACATGCCTCAGTTTATAACTGTAAAACCTTATTAATTTGAATTTCTATGATATGGTGGAACAATTTTTATGGTTTATTGTAATTTCTACTTTGACTACCTGAGATAAATATATTTACATAAATTAACTGGTGACATAAAATCTTATAACATATAACAAAACTTTTAATAATAATAATTGTTTTTGACAGTTTTAGTTTATTTATACTGCTAAACTATTGTCTGTATGATAAACTAAAATTCTGTCTAATAATAACAAAACACTTCCATCAAAAATAATTACACTGTTTAACGGTAGTCTGTGTCGCTATTTCTTATGATCACACTCATTACTTTAAAGGTTTGTGTCCCTTTTTCTTTCCTTGATTATAGGCCTATATGATTATAATTAATACAATTTTATTATATGGGTTAGGTACTCTTTATTGGGTTTGGATTATTATTCAGGGTAAGTTGATTAGTCCTACTAGGTTTATTTATTTCACTTTTTTCTGTTTACTGCCCTATTCTACTGGGTTATTTCTGGGTTTCTGGATAATATTATATAAGTCAAACCAAATAGTTTTCCTTTAATTTGCTTTCAATTATTATTTCTTGTTTCTTCTCTGGATCGGATTTCACTATTATTTACTATTCTTTTGTAACATTTTGTTTCGTTACAAATTGCCTCCCTTCAGAAGTAATTATTTCTGAACACTTCATTAGGTGTGAGGACATAATTACTTATGTTTCATTTGTGACATTCTGCTGGTTCTTTAAATTGTATTGTACACTGATAGTTTTTTACTTTTCCTGGTTTTTCTGAAAATACATGTTTATACTTCTTATATATTATAATGAGATCTTCTACTTGTTTTACTGTCAAATTATTTGTGCCTTGGTGTCTAAACTCTCTTATCTCCTGTAATTTACTGTTCCACAGGTCTTCATTTGTCATATTATAGATTATTTTTCTGCATTGGGTGTCATTATTTAAAAAATTTAATTCCCTAACTTGGTGATGGGTACGGTTCAGAGGGGCACCATCGCTTCCTATTAACTCTGCCGTCCACATAACACCTTCTGAGTTCAAGGACACCTTCTCCTTGCTCAAATCAATAATGGCTGAGTATTTCCTCAGCATATCGCATCCGATTAATAATTCGAATGGTAGGCCGATTGCGACCAAACATATAATATTAATTGTAACACCTTTGCTTTCTATTTCCAATGACACTTGTTTTCTCACTGTTTTATTTTGACGCCCAGTGGCACCTATTAAAATAACATTATTGACAGGTAAGGTAGGTGTTATATTTTTACTTTGTTTCTGTATTCTCTCCAGTTCAGCGTCGTTAATAAGTGATACATTTGCACCAGTATCTATCATTATCCGTGTAGGAATTCCTTCAATTTGAGCGGTTATGTATAAAATTTCATTATGCTGGTTGATTCTACTTGTCACCGTTTCCTCCAACAGTTCATCTCGAAGATTTTTCAAATAATAATTGTAAATAATAGTAAGATTTTGACTGTCCGTCCTTAAACTTTGGTTGTTGTTATACTTCAAAATTCTTTTATTTTCCATAATTAGTGTTTCATAATTAGTTGGTAGTAATTTGTTATTACTATGTTTTTGAATTTGGTGGTTATTGTACCCAGTAGTTAGTAGCAGTAAGGGGTCGCGAGGGTTTATTACTGCCTCACTCCGTTTAAATTAAGGCTATCATGATTATTTTCCGGGCATGACTGTTGATTTGCCTGGACTGGTGTGCTGGTTCCTGGTTGTTCAACCTCTCGGTTGTCTAATTGTTCACTTCCCCTTGATTCTCGGAAGTCCTCCTGGCTTCTACTTCTGACTCGGTTATAATGGTGACTCATCCCTCTGGGATTTCCTCTTTGATCATAACTGTTATTAAAACTGTTCCTCCGAGGTTGATGGTATCTCCAGTAATCCCCTTCTTCGGCACTGATGTAATTTATTCGGGGTCGGTACGAACGATTATTATTATAATTACCCTGATTATTATTGTTATTAACTCCTGAGTTACTCCTAAAATTATTATAATTTTGGTTTGTTCGGTAGTTATTATAATTATTATTATTTCTATTACCCGGATGGTAATTTTGATTGGGCCTGTTGTTATCATTATTGTTAATTGGGTTTCGATTGAAGTTTGCTCGTTGGTTATTATTTGGGGTAAAATTTTGGTTGTAATTACGATCGTTGACATAACTATTCCGGTTATTCATGTTATTATATTGATTATGATTCATACCATGGTTATTATTTTTTGAACCGCACTGATCAGTTCGTTGTCTGCTTCTTTTGTAGTAACCCTCGTGTTCATAATTTTCTAATAAGTCAGCCATTGCGTGGACCGTTTTAATCTGGCTTCCCAGGCGTGCTCTGGCAATTCCTGTGTCGTAATGGTATGCCATTTTAGTTACTAGGGATTCTTCTGGTATTCGTGGCTCTAGGTGTCTCGCCAAACATACCTTTCCCCAGAAGTAAGTAGTTGGAGATGTACCTCTATTTCCATCATATCTTCCCTGACAAATGTTGTCCCTTATAATATTTTGTATAGCTTCGGACCAGTATTTTTCTTTAAACAGTTTTTTAAATTGGGCGTAGTCCACTATCTCATTCCTGGTTGCTGTCCACCAGTTGTCCGTAATCTCCCTAAAATGCTCATCCAACATCTCTCTAATCGAGCTCCAGATAGTTATTCGATGTTTATTAAAATGTTCCTCAATTCTGGCCAGGAATTCCATGGGGTTTCTACGATAATTTTTGAAATTAATCCCTTCTTTGGGTTCATTTGTGGAAACATGAGTAATATTATTTGGTCTGGTTCTAATTAACTCAATTTCTTCTTGATTTTGGCGTACTTGACCAGTTAAATTGTTCATCGTAGTGTTAATATTGTCACACCTTTCTCCGGTTTGTTTCTGTAAATTAACTAAATTTTCTTGTTCCTTTTGTATTCCTTCTATTTGAATACGACTATTTTCTTGGACCTGGTCTATTCTAGTATTTATCACTGCTTCATTTTGTGTAATAGTTTCGTTAGCTTTTCTCAATCTCTCATTAGTGTCAGCTATTTCTTGCTTCCTTTCCTCATCGATTTTGTCCATCTTCTGGTTAATTGTATCATTGACTTGTTCAATTCTACCATTAATTCTTCTTAAATTCTCTTCATTGATTTGTCTGAACTCTTCCTACATTTGGTTATTATTTTCACTTATAGTTTGTCTTAAAGTTTCATTAGTACTTTCTTTAATACTGTCGATTTTCTCATTTATCCGTTTTAAATTCTCGTTAGTGTCTTCTCTGTTTTGGTCAAATCTCTCCTCCATCTGTTTTATTAAGTTTTCACTCATTTTCTCATTTGTTTGTCTGTTATCTTCCTTGATACTATCAATTTTTTCATTTGTTTGCCTGTGATCTTCCTTGATACTATCAATTTTTTCATTTGTTTGTCTGTTATCTTCCTTGATGCTATTGAATTTTTCCTCCATTTGTTTTAATAAGTTTTGACTCAAAATTTCATTTTGTTTCCTTGAGTTTTCACTGAATTCTTCCTTCTGCTTCTTCAAATCTTCCTTCGTTTCTTCCTTATTTCTGTCCATTTTTTCACTCATACTATTCATTAACTCCATTAATTTTATAAGATTCGGGTCTCCCCTATCTTCCTTTCTTGCTACCGTCTCCACATCCTCCACCGATGTTACTTCTTTCTCTTCCATCCTGATTTCTTTCTCTGCCTCCTTCGTCCGTTTCAATGATGTAGCCCTCTTACGCATCTTTATTATTTCTTGGAACTTATAGCAGTCGCCAGCTAAAAATTAGGAAATTAATTTGGTTGTTTCAATTTCTTCACCTAATATTCCCTAATTTCAGCCTCACTAGTTGGTGCGCCAATTTATAATACTATATTAATGGAATAATAACTCATGGATATGATTTAATAACATAATGATTTAATCTGTGTAACATAAATTCAATTATTGGAAAATTCCATTCGATACATAAGGTTGTCACAGGGTAGATATTTATCTCAGGATTTATAATTAAATAATTTTAATATATTTCGTGGGAATTCTTGTGGCTGCTACGAAAAGTTCCTTTGCATGTTGATTAATAATAGAGAGTACCTTTACAAACAATATATTACTTATAATCTAAAAATTTACACAAATTATATATTAAGTTACATACAAGTTTTGACGATATTCAATTTGTCCGTCTCAGAAAATAATGTAGTTTATTAATGTGTACAATAAATGTTTTCCTTGTAATCACTGTTAGCTTATATATTTAATTTGGTTGCACTTTAAAATGTTGACTAGTGATTAGTGTTAGTGTAAATTGTTATATTGTCTAGTGGTTGTTCCTTGTTGAAAAAAAAATATTGTCAAATTATACTTTACGCATCTAGACGATATTGCTGAAGGGTTCCTGGTTTATTCTGAATATTTTTCTTGATTGTGTGTATTATTAGTTCATAAAAATTGTAGTGGAAGGATTATTATCTTCGATGATGGTCCTTCAGATCTTCTTTCACAAACGGGTTATCTATTTTTATATACTTTTAATTACCTCTAGACACGCACTATTCAACTGCTTTCCATCACAATTAACAATTAAGTGTTATTTCTTCTTTCTTTTTTACCTAACTCATACAAATTTCTTAAATTTTGATTGGTCATTTATGTACAGTTTAAATGTTATAGGATCAACACCCATTACCTACATTATATTTTATAAATTACCTTTAATAGATAATTTTATTATTATACTCTAATTATATATGCAATGTTTATACAATTAATAATTAGATAATTATAAACAATTTGATACTAAACATGCCTCAGTTTATAACTGTAAAACCTTATTAATTTGAATTTCTATGATATGGTGGAACAATTTTTATGGTTTATTGTAATTTCTACTTTGACTACCTGAGATAAATATATTTACATAAATTAACTGGTGACATAAAATCTTATAACATATAACAAAACTTTTAATAATAATAATTGTTTTTGACAGTTTTAGTTTATTTATACTGCTAAACTATTGTCTGTATGATAAACTAAAATTCTGTCTAATAATAACAAAACACTTCCATCAAAAATAATTACACTGTTTAACGGTAGTCTGTGTCGCTATTTCTTATGATCACACTCATTACTTTAAAGGTTTGTGTCCCTTTTTCTTTCCTTGATTATAGGCCTATATGATTATAATTAATACAATTTTATTATATGGATTAGGTACTCTTTATTGGGTTTGGATTATTATTCAGGGTAAGTTGATTAGTCCTACTAGGTTTATTTATTTCACTTTTTTCTGTTTACTGCCCTATTCTACTGGGTTATTTCTGGGTTTCTGGATAATATTATATAAAACAAACCAAATAGTTTTCCTTTAATTTGCTTTCAATTATTATTTCTTGTTTCTTCTCTGGATCGGATTTCACTATTATTTACTATTCTTTTGTAACATTTTGTTTCGTTACTATATATATATATATATATATATATATATATATTGTAATAATTTAATAATTAAATTTGATTGATGTGTGTGTTGATGATATTGGTGTGTAATTGGTGTGGCTCTCGACGTCTTACTGGCCTGAAACACTTCCTTAAGTTTCCCAGCTGGTCGAGCCCCAATGGTAGCAAGACCGGTCGAGTAGCGTAAAGTTGATGAAGAAATATATATGCTCAGCTTCACCGAAAATTTCAAAACAAAAATTATTGTTTTGAAGAAAATTAAAAAAAAATTATGTTTATAAAAAAAAAATAATAAAAAAAATTTTTAATTTTATTAATTAATTAATTAGGATCAATTAATTAATATAGGGCTGTGAAGTTTTAAACAGTGTAATGCTCTTCTGAAAATTTTTATTAAAGTTTTAGTATAATTTAAAGAATCTATCACCACTCATAAGACTGTCTGTAAACCAATCGATATTTGTTTACCTTTCTATTTTTTAGGTTATCTTCACTTACGGGTGGTAAAGTCCTTGTAGATTATCAATTAGAATTATATTATTGGTAATTAGTATTATTGAAGAAATAAAGAACTATTAAGTATTGAAAAGTATTAATGTTTTATTAAGTAACAGCAATATTGACTCTTATCGATTAGTATCGATTCTCAGGATATCGAAAAAAATTACAAGTATATGTTATAAAAATTATATAGGGTTCTTTAAACAGCCAGTTATTACCAAAGTCAGAGAAATCGGGCTAATATTTAAAAAGTATAACGTTACAATCAAATTAATAGTTATTAATAAACACAGACATTGAATAATAATTTGTAAATATAATAATTGTTTTCACCCAACAGCTGTGTCGAACAAAGAAGGCGGGGTTCTGGCAATGATGAGACCAATATTGCAAATGGCTGCCGTGAAGTTAGTGAGATGTCATTCGTATATTGGACGTTCCAAATAAAAGATTTTCCTGTAGTATTCCTGTTCTGATGTCTGCGAATCTCTTGTAAAATGTTGTGTAGTGTCTAGTGTACTGTTTCTGAGTTGTATTTAGTGTATCCGTATAATTATTAGTTCAAACACTTTCCCCGGTTCCATCACTAATTTGGGTTAATGTATTACACAGTTTTCTTGTGTTTTGTGGTGTTTTTCAGAGTAGATTTATATTGTTCTGTGTTATGGAGTGTTACTTGATTGTTTCTGTTATAATATGATAGTTTTTAGAAGTATTCCACAAGTCACTCGCGATTTCACAATAACGTACTATACATTCGCTTGGTATGTCTATTATAGGTTAGGTTATGCACGTTACCAAATGTATGTCATGTTAACCGTTCAAAAACCAATAATTAACTAACTGTTTCCTTCAGTTTCAATTAAACTCTTAGCCCATATAATATTATCCTTAACATTGTTCAAAAATATTTTCACATCCTGTGTACATTTTACTATTTCACTATATGAATGCCTAAACTTTGGTTATTTGTCAATTTTATTCACTAGATTTGATTTAAATTAATCTTTCAGTTCATTCTGGTTATTTTCAGATTAAATAATGCCATTTTATAGTGTTTTCTGTCCAAAAAATAGTAATTTCACTTTCAGTTTGGTATACTCTGTTTGGAAGTCAAAACATTAAAATTTACTTCCTGTCATTATATAAATTCAGCCATTTTATCAGTTATATTTAATATTAATAATTCTATATTGTATTAAAAGGTTCCTATTCCCTTATTTTCTGGTAATTAATTGAATTAGTTGTATTCTGAAACATTATTCTGAAATATATGACTCCCATGTCTAAATTTCTGAGTCTAGTCATTCCCATTTTTATTTATAATTCTGAATATAATTTATTAAAATCTCTCTAAATGGTATGTGCAATTATATGGCATGATCTCAAGTTTATTTTGTCTAAACCCCTTTTGTTTATTTGCATTTAATTGAGCAATTTCTCTGTTTTGATGAAGTTTGGTTTCCATTCTTTTGGCCTATGATTTTTTAACAATTTTTCTTACAAAATAATTTACAAACAATATATGATGTGTGATACCCTCTCTGACTTTTTACAAATAGTATTATAAATTAAACATGTTTTCAAATTACACAAAAACAATTAGTATTGGTTACAATACAAATAATAGTTAAACAGAATAAAGAACATTTTTTTTAAATAAATGGTTGTCTTCAAATCAGACATTTTGCAACAAAATTCCCATTTCCAACATGGAAACATGGTTTATAAAAAAGGTTTTGTACTAACTAACATCTTAATTACTCTCTACTATTTACAAGTGGTAATTATTTTTATAGTTCTGATGTTAGTTGTTTCAGACCCAAACAAATGGCCTTATATCTAAAACATTTTTAAACATTTTGGTACTATATACATAAAAACCTTATATTTATATTCTTATTTCTAAACATTATTATAAGTAGGATTCTACAGTTTTTATACTGTCTTTTACATTGTCTTTGGGGAATTGTACCCTGTCATTAACAAATAAATAGTATTAATTGTTGAAAAGGTATTATGAACTCTGTTTTCCTTTTTTCATGTAAAACAAAATGTTATTTTAAACAGATTCATGTCTTATGAACAACATATTGTCACCGTACACATTTTAAGTCATTGAAAAATGCATATTTCATTGCATCCAATGTTTGTGATTGCCAAGAATGAAACACAAGGTTCATTTTTTATAATACCCAAAACTATCACTGGTTCACTTTCACTTATATATTATGTTAATGCTAAATGGTCGTATAGTCTTATCAACATAATAAATTGGTTAGCGTTTTTCAATGGAGATTTGTTCCATGGGTACTATATTATTGTTTCATCTTAGTTCACAGGAAACTTTTACTTTATACACTCCTCTCTCTTAAATTTATATACATGTGGTTTTTATTTCGTTATACTTTTATTTTTAGATATTTATTTTGGGGATATAGGGATTTGGGTGTCTTTTATAAGAGCATGACATCTTCTTCAGGATGCTGCCCTCTTCTTCTTTCTTCAGTCTTCTTTTCTCCTGCCTTCTGGGACTGGTATCTTCTCCATCTTCTTCTTGTTGCCATCAGGTTTCTTGGGATCTTCTCCATCTTCTTCTTTATTACAGAAATACACAACCTGTATTGGTTGATCTTGGCTTATTTTAGGGTTTCTATTCTATTTATTCTTCCTCGTTGTGGGTTTGGTCATATTGTGTACTGCTTTGTTATTTACTATTTTACCTTCCTCGGTTATACCTTGAAAACCTTTGGTTATGAGACTGGTTTTGGATGACTCATCACTAGTAACTCCTTTTATTTTAACTTGTATTTTCTTTATAATAATGATTTCTTTCCACAGTTGATATGAATTAATCTATTTATATTAGACTTAATGCTTTCTTCCAAATTTAAATATTATAACTTCATTATTCTAATGATCAATTGCCATTCAATATTATGCAAACATCTGTCACGCTACAGATTGCTCTCCTCCAGAAGTAATTATTTCAGACATGTTTATGGATGAAATAATTTCTTATGATAATTTCATCATTTCTTATAATTCATTATCTTCTCCATTTGTATATCGACATTTTATAATTAGAGTTTTATTAATTTTATATATATGGTTACTTGTCTTACTACTGATCCTTTTCGGATAGTTAGTGTCTTCTGAGATATATTATTATTGTAATACATTTTCTTTCTATATCAACTTCGTGTTGTATCCTTGGGATATTAATTCCCTAACATTCCCTATCACGTGGGCTGGGGCAGATCAGAGGGGCACTGTACGCTACTTCTCTGCTGGCCATACACCACTTCTATAAATTGAGTACAGGGGCATATCCATCCCTGCTCAAAAACATAATGCTGCTGGAATTATCTTCAGTCAGTCATCGAATAAATAAATAAAAAGTAGTCTCATTTTCGACTAATAAAAATATCTTTGGATTCTCCACTTTGTAGTCTCTCAGATTATCTCACTTTCTATCTTAATAAATCTTCATAATTATTATTATACTCATTATATATATATTTTTTCAAAACTCTTAACTTGTCTGATATATTTATTTTAATTATGGTTGAAAACCTTTCTTTTAATAATTCTGGTTACTGTTTACAGTGTAACTCTCTTTCTTCTTCATCTGAATTCTCTTTATACTTTCTTCTGGTTATTCATAGTATTAGCATGGTCTTTATAAATAGTCTTTCGTGTTCATTATTTGAATGGTCTTAATATATTGTATTTAATTTTTTGACATTGTATCTTTACATTAGATATACAGGTTGTTATATTGATCATTTTATTTAAACATTTTGGTTCTTTCCTTTCTCTTAGAAAGTTACTAATCCGCTTTCGCATTCATTAACATTAATTCATTTATATCATATTTCATGTGGTATTTCTTCTCTTTGCATTTCATATAGGTCTTATTATTATCATTGGTTCAAAATCATCTTCTCCATATGTTTGGTATGAGTTGTTCTTCTTTGCTACAATTAACTGTTTTCATTATCGTTTCATAGGTAATTAGTCTCTTTGCTTCCAAATTTTTTCTTCTCTTGCATATTACACTCTTCTTTGTTATTCTTCTCTACCCCTTCAAATGCTATTGTGAATATCTAGCATTTATTCTGGATTAACGTTAATTCTCTTTTCTGAATTAATCACTTTATTTTCTTCTCAATTCAATCATAATTGACACATAATTATTTTTTGGAACTTGGTTAGTTTTAATATAAAATTCAAACTATTCTTTTTATTTAATTGAAAAATATTTCTCATAAATCCTTGTAATATGTTGATCTTATCTTGTTTCAAAGTCCTGACGTTCTATCAACATTCAAATTCTGTTTAATTCATTTATTCCCAGAATTGTTTCATTCAGAATTGTTTATAGTACTGTGATTTTACTATTATCTCTGAATGTTTTGGTATTTCTCCAAATTCAAATTCTTCTTAATTATTTACCATAAAGTTTTCCCATAATTCAGTGGTAGTAAGCTGTGCTTGCTTAATTTTAAATTTTTTTTAAAATTAAGTTCAAAATTCTCTCTCTTTCTCTTTCTTCCATAAAGTTTTGTTCTAAATAATCAGGTTGTAGTAAGATGTACTTACTCAATTTTAAATTTTTATAATTATATTTCAATTCAAAAGTCTTTCTTTTTCTTTCTTCCATAAAGTTCGTTCCAAAATTATTAGGTTGTAATAAGACGTACTTACATATTTTAGAATTGTTTTCAAATAAAAATTCTAAATTCCTTTTTCTTATAATTCTCCAGAATGTTCTTTTCAAAATATTAGGTTGTAAGATGTACTTACATTATTTTTAAATTTTTAAAAATAAAATTAAAAAATTCTTTTAATTCTCCAGAATGTTCTTCTCAAAATATTAGGTTGTAAGATGTACTTACATTATTTTTGAATTTTTAAAATTAAAAATTCTAAATTCCTTCTTCTTATAATTCTCCAGAATGTTCTTTTCAAAATATTAGGTTGTAAGATGTACTTACATTATTTTAAAATTTTTTTAAAATATAAATTCTAAATTCCTTCTTCTTATAATTCTCCAAAATGTTCTTCTCAAAATATTAGGTTGTAAGATGTACTTACATTATTTTAAAATTTTTTAAATTAAAAATTCTTTTTCTTTTAATTCTCCATAATGTTCTTTTCAAAATATTAGGTTGTAAGATGTACTTACATTATTTTTGAATTTTTAAAATAAAATATATAAAAAATTCTTTTTCTTTCTCTTTCTTCCAAAATGTTCTTCTCAAAATATTAGGTTGTAAGATGTACTTACATTATTTTAAAATTTTCTAAAATAAAATTAAAAAATTCTTTTAATTCTCCAGAATGTTCTTTTCAAAATATTAGGTTGTAAGATGTACTTACATTATTTTTGAATTTTTAAAATATTAAAAATTCTAAATTCCTTCTTTTTATAATTCTCCAGAATGTTCTTTTCAAAATATTAGGTTGTAAGATGTACTTACATTATTTTTGAATTTTTAAAATAAAAATTCTAAATTCCTTCTTCTTATAATTCTCCAAAATGTTCTTCTCAAAATATTAGGTTGTAAGATGTACTTACATTATTTTAGGATTTTTTCAAAATAATTAAATTCAAAATTCTAAAACTCACAACTCATTCTTCATAATATTTCTTCATAGAAGCTTGATTGTACACTCCTTTGATTTTTCCTGAAATGATTTCCCTCAACTCATATGTATTGTTATGCTTATCATTTACCACAACATATGGGGTTATATTGTACTCTACACTGGCCCATTTTACTTATACTTTTGTAAGTTGATCTCCACTTTTTCTTTTCTTATAAATTTTCTTTTCTTTTATATACCCAGGAAGATGGACGATTTTCTTTACGTCGTTCCATTGCTCATATTTTTATTTATAATGTGCATTTTCTTAAATAGTCTTCATTCATAAAACCCAGTTTTGTTTCTATGTTTATTCTCCATATCATTTCCTTTCAATGATATTTATTTCGTCTCCTTCAACGTTGTTTTTCGCCGTAGTCGGTTATCATGATCCGTCCCTTTTCTTGATGTCGTGTGGTATTTGTGTCAACCAGGGTCCATCATCTCAGTTGCTCTTATAAAATTTACCCTAGGGCGCGACACTCGGTTATTATTACTGTTATTATTGTTATTACTAAATTTATCATGATAATAATTTCGGTTAGGTTGGTAAGGTTTGTCATCATTATTGTTGGGATATGGATTTCTCTGACTGTATGGGACATTATTATGTTTGTATAAATTGTTTCTATTGTATGGATAGGGGTTGTTATTCCTAACGCCGTTAGAATTACCGATAAACTGGTTATTATGCGGCGGGTTGTTAGGGCCGTTGTAATTACTGGGCTGGTTCCCTCTATCATCGTATTGTATACACCAATACTTTTGTGGTCCATGTTTTGTACTACCTGACAAATATATGTGAGGATCTTCATCTGGGTTATCACTTATTATTTGTTTATCTGAAACACCATAAGCTGGTTTACCATCACATATCCACTCTGAAGGAATATATTTTAGTCTAACCGTACCCTGGAACTGTCCTAGATGGCACGTTAATGGAATACATTCTGGTGATTCATCTGTGTCATCATTACAGTCTGGTACGATATCACATTTCCATCTTTCTGAAATCCACTGTCCAGTCTTGCGCTGAAATTGATCTAGTCCACATGTTGTATTCTGTTTACCTCCGGTCCTTTCCCATTGGTAGACTACTGTCTTGTGGTAAATTATTTCTGAAATTACTTCGATTCTCCTTCTATAATTCCTGGAATTCATTATGTCTTTGTCATAGGTAATTGGGATATTATTGCCATCAATTAACCCATGGTTCATCATCTCCAACTCTTCCTTCGTTTTTATTACATTTCTTGGATAGATTCTCCTTTTCCTTTGTTGAATATCTTCCTGGTTTCGGTTAGTTTCAATTTCAGGCATTACTATTACTTGTTCCTGCGTTTTCTCATTTGTTATTTCTTCTGGTTCTGGTTGGCTATCATATTTTATTTCTTCGGTCTTCTCCTTTCTTAACTCTTCTCTTTTCAATCCGTCCTCTCTCATTTCCTTATTCTCGTCATCTATTTTCTTGTTCATATCATCTAGCATTTTATTCTGATCATCCAGTTTCTCCATTATAAATTCGTGAAGCTCCTTCCTTTCCCTTCTTTCCTCGTCCATCATTTGTTGAAACATTTCTATTATCTTGTCCCACTTCTCATCTCGTGTAAGTTCTGCCATTTTGTTTGTCGTTGTTCCCTTTTTATTATCTTTCCCTGACTTTGTGGCTGTTGCCTAGCTCCAACTAGTGATTGTGCAGAATGTATTGGCCTTCCAATCGCTAATTAAAGCCCCTAAAGTTGTGCGCCAATTTGTAATAATTTAATAATTAAATTTGATTGATGTGTGTGTTGATGATATTGGTGTGTAATTGGTGTGGCTCTCGACGTCTTACTGGCCTGAAACACTTCCTTAAGTTTCCCAGCTGGTCGAGCCCCAATGGTAGCAAGACCGGTCGAGTAGCGTAAAGTTGATGAAGAAATATATATGCTCAGCTTCACCGAAAATTTCAAAACAAAAATTATTGTTTTGAAGAAAATTAAAAAAAAAATTATGTTTATAAAAAAAAAATAATAAAAAAAAATTTTAATTTTATTAATTAATTAATTAGGATCAATTAATTAATATAGGGCTGTGAAGTTTTAAACAGTGTAATGCTCTTCTGAAAATTTTTATTAAAGTTTTAGTATAATTTAAAGAATCTATCACCACTCATAAGACTGTCTGTAAACCAATCGATATTTGTTTACCTTTCTATTTTTTAGGTTATCTTCACTTACGGGTGGTAAAGTCCTTGTAGATTATCAATTAGAATTATATTATTGGTAATTAGTATTATTGAAGAAATAAAGAACTATTAAGTATTGAAAAGTATTAATGTTTTATTAAGTAACAGCAATATTGACTCTTATCGATTAGTATCGATTCTCAGGATATCGAAAAAAATTACAAGTATATGTTATAAAAATTATATAGGGTTCTTTAAACAGCCAGTTATTACCAAAGTCAGAGAAATCGGGCTAATATTTAAAAAGTATAACGTTACAATCAAATTAATAGTTATTAATAAACACAGACATTGAATAATAATTTGTAAATATAATAATTGTTTTCACCCAACAGCTGTGTCGAACAAAGAAGGCGGGGTTCTGGCAATGATGAGACCAATATTGCAAATGGCTGCCGTGAAGTTAGTGAGATGTCATTCGTATATTGGACGTTCCAAATAAAAGATTTTCCTGTAGTATTCCTGTTCTGATGTCTGCGAATCTCTTGTAAAATGTTGTGTAGTGTCTAGTGTACTGTTTCTGAGTTGTATTTAGTGTATCCGTATAATTATTAGTTCAAACACTTTCCCCGGTTCCATCACTAATTTGGGTTAATGTATTACACAGTTTTCTTGTGTTTTGTGGTGTTTTTCAGAGTAGATTTATATTGTTCTGTGTTATGGAGTGTTACTTGATTGTTTCTGTTATAATATGATAGTTTTTAGAAGTATTCCACAAGTCACTCGCGATTTCACAATAACGTACTATACATTCGCTTGGTATGTCTATTATAGGTTAGGTTATGCACGTTACCAAATGTATGTCATGTTAACCGTTCAAAAACCAATAATTAACTAACTGTTTCCTTCAGTTTCAATTAAACTCTTAGCCCATATAATATTATCCTTAACATTGTTCAAAAATATTTTCACATCCTGTGTACATTTTACTATTTCACTATATGAATGCCTAAACTTTGGTTATTTGTCAATTTTATTCACTAGATTTGATTTAAATTAATCTTTCAGTTCATTCTGGTTATTTTCAGATTAAATAATGCCATTTTATAGTGTTTTCTGTCCAAAAAATAGTAATTTCACTTTCAGTTTGGTATACTCTGTTTGGAAGTCAAAACATTAAAATTTACTTCCTGTCATTATATAAATTCAGCCATTTTATCAGTTATATTTAATATTAATAATTCTATATTGTATTAAAAGGTTCCTATTCCCTTATTTTCTGGTAATTAATTGAATTAGTTGTATTCTGAAACATTATTCTGAAATATATGACTCCCATGTCTAAATTTCTGAGTCTAGTCATTCCCATTTTTATTTATAATTCTGAATATAATTTATTAAAATCTCTCTAAATGGTATGTGCAATTATATGGCATGATCTCAAGTTTATTTTGTCTAAACCCCTTTTGTTTATTTGCATTTAATTGAGCAATTTCTCTGTTTTGATGAAGTTTGGTTTCCATTCTTTTGGCCTATGATTTTTTAACAATTTTTCTTACAAAATAATTTACAAACAATATATGATGTGTGATACCCTCTCTGACTTTTTACAAATAGTATTATAAATTAAACATGTTTTCAAATTACACAAAAACAATTAGTATTGGTTACAATACAAATAATAGTTAAACAGAATAAAGAACATTTTTTTTAAATAAATGGTTGTCTTCAAATCAGACATTTTGCAACAAAATTCCCATTTCCAACATGGAAACATGGTTTATAAAAAAGGTTTTGTACTAACTAACATCTTAATTACTCTCTACTATTTACAAGTGGTAATTATTTTTATAGTTCTGATGTTAGTTGTTTCAGACCCAAACAAATGGCCTTATATCTAAAACATTTTTAAACATTTTGGTACTATATACATAAAAACCTTATATTTATATTCTTATTTCTAAACATTATTATAAGTAGGATTCTACAGTTTTTATACTGTCTTTTACATTGTCTTTGGGGAATTGTACCCTGTCATTAACAAATAAATAGTATTAATTGTTGAAAAGGTATTATGAACTCTGTTTTCCTTTTTTCATGTAAAACAAAATGTTATTTTAAACAGATTCATGTCTTATGAACAACATATTGTCACCGTACACATTTTAAGTCATTGAAAAATGCATATTTCATTGCATCCAATGTTTGTGATTGCCAAGAATGAAACACAAGGTTCATTTTTTATAATACCCAAAACTATCACTGGTTCACTTTCACTTATATATTATGTTAATGCTAAATGGTCGTATAGTCTTATCAACATAATAAATTGGTTAGCGTTTTTCAATGGAGATTTGTTCCATGGGTACTATATTATTGTTTCATCTTAGTTCACAGGAAACTTTTACTTTATACACTCCTCTCTCTTAAATTTATATACATGTGGTTTTTATTTCGTTATACTTTTATTTTTAGATATTTATTTTGGGGATATAGGGATTTGGGTGTCTTTTATAAGAGCATGACATCTTCTTCAGGATGCTGCCCTCTTCTTCTTTCTTCAGTCTTCTTTTCTCCTGCCTTCTGGGACTGGTATCTTCTCCATCTTCTTCTTGTTGCCATCAGGTTTCTTGGGATCTTCTCCATCTTCTTCTTTATTACAGAAATACACAACCTGTATTGGTTGATCTTGGCTTATTTTAGGGTTTCTATTCTATTTATTCTTCCTCGTTGTGGGTTTGGTCATATTGTGTACTGCTTTGTTATTTACTATTTTACCTTCCTCGGTTATACCTTGAAAACCTTTGGTTATGAGACTGGTTTTGGATGACTCATCACTAGTAACTCCTTTTATTTTAACTTGTATTTTCTTTATAATAATGATTTCTTTCCACAGTTGATATGAATTAATCTATTTATATTAGACTTAATGCTTTCTTCCAAATTTAAATATTATAACTTCATTATTCTAATGATCAATTGCCATTCAATATTATGCAAACATCTGTCACGCTACAATATATATATATATATGTCTGTGTGTAACTCTTCATATTTTGAGTTTCTTGATATCATTTTATGTTACATATTATATTAGTAAATAATTTTACTAACAAATGGTGTGTGTGTGTGTGTGTGTGTGTGTGTGTGTGTATGTGTGTGTGTGTGTGTGTGTGTGTGTGTGTGTGTGTGTGTGTGTGTGTGTGTGTTGTGGTTATAGTATTGAAGACAACCAGTGGCTGTAAGTGGTCAAAATATCGTGTTCTAATATTGTTTCGATGTTATATGCTCGCCGACAATTTACCTTGCAATAACGTCCAATAACGTTCGTTTGTTTACTAGATGTAAACGTTATCTCAAAACACAATTCTGAACAACACATGGTTAAGAAACGAGATGTAATATGACATGCCCGGGTATCGCCTGTGTCCATCTCTGTGGGAACTGGAACGATCAAGTATTGTTTCAGGTTTCGTTTTGAAATGTTATTGTTGCCTGCGACGTTTTCTATTAACCCAAGTTCTGTTCTGTAGGCGATCGTAACATAATATTGTGTGTGTGTGTGTGTGTGTGTGTGTGTGTGTGTGTGTGTGTGTGTGTGTGTGTGTGTGTGTTAGAGTTTATATTGATATTTAAAGTTTGGGAAATCGATGGCCTGAGAAAATTACCAAGAATGTCAAGATGAAAAAACAAATCATTCGGATGAAAAATCATGTGCTCACCAAAAATTCTTTTTGATACACAAGTGTCGACTGAGACGGTAGCCTATACACTGAGCGTGAATCACTTCTGCATTATTGACTTTTCTACAAAGTACAGTAAATGGTAATTTATTTCATTCGAGTCCACTCTTCTGTATACATTAGCTTGTAAAAAAAGTTTCGTTGCTATAAAAAAGAAATTAATTTATGAACTCATACGTTAACATACCACAAGTTTATAAAATAGAATATTTTCTCTATACTTTTGCTTCCCACGATTATATTGTCACAATAGTTTTATCACCTTATGTTTACACAATTGTACAAACAATATGGTTGATCTCGATATTTGCTTGTGTGCGTGCGCGCGTGTGTAAGTGTTTTAGTTTTACTTGTATGTGTTTGTGTGCCTGTCTATAATGTTCTATGCGCATATTTATGTGTAATGTTATGTGTATAAGGAACTGATCTGTATTAGCTACACAAGTGAACGTTGCACTCAGATACATTTGTTTTTCACAAACTTCTTCTCAGTAAAAACATGTCTTCTTCCCTTCAAGTATTGTATAATTCAACGTGACTTTTTACATTAATCATGTTCTTCGTAGTCGTTCCACGCTTCTTTCCAGAATTCTTGATCTCACTGCTTTTGGTAGTAACTTTTCCTGCCTACATCCTATGGAAATGGACGCTGTCCAGAAGTTGGGAATCTAGGCGAAGATACAAGGAAAACGAGACTCGCTGTTAAAATTAAACAGGGGTGAAAAAATAACACGTTACATAAATACGTCATAACAACATGAGGAGTTAGATTGTACCCGAGTTCCAGTAAAATATACAGATTTTGCGAATAAAATACTAATCCAAACATCTTCCACACCCATTAAGAGATGACCCCTCACCAACAGAAGAGAACATGGCTCACCGACAGTGGTTGACAGCACAATATTTATAATCTTTGATCCTCTCTGTATTTCATCAGTTTAGCAGGCTCAAAAAGCTGAAATTACGTAAAACCATAAAATATTTCTTAAATACTTAAAACTTCCAGGCTAACACGTAGATCGTGGTGGGATATTAAAAACGACGTTTCTGTTATCACTGAAGTTTCTGCGCCTAGCGCGGCAGCCATCTTCACAGCGGGAACAAATGGAAAAATTGTCTCAAAGAACGGATGGATTGACTGGAAATGTGATAGCCTACGCAATTTTATGGTCTTGTTTCTGTTCTACCCTTTTTTCCTCCTTCCTTTTCTTCTTCTAAATCTTCTTCTTCTTATTCTTCTTGCCTCTAGTGCACAGTGTTGTCATAGGCCTTCCTCAACTCATTTTAGCGTTTCCTGTCGTAATCTGTTCTTATCGCCAACAGATAGGCTGCTTTTACACAACATCATGTGTTGCAGCTTGTCCTCTCGCACTCTCTTTTCCACCGAAATTCTCCATTTTAAAACGTCTTAAGATAACATTTTAAATTAAGTGTAATGACCCTAAACTACTATCAGATTGCAGCGGAGCCGGAAATCTAATTTTTTTTAATCTCATTTACACAGCCCAAGTAAACACAAGATGCTTTCTTCTCCCTAAAACCTACTGTTCGAAGTAAGTACTTTTGACAAACATATGGTAATTATTTTTCTTCACACTGTTACGGTTGCAATAATTTGATGTCAAGTTTCGTCGATGTTAAATTAAAATTGCTATCCAGTCGTAATCCATCGTTATGATTGAACCAGCGAAGCGAGTTCTTAGGTTCAACTCGGCATTTTTCTCTGTGCCTGTATATCTGTCAATCTGCCTGTCATATAGACCACTACTGTAATTGTTAAGCGCAAAGGGGACATCTCTATCTGTCGTTGTATCCATCTGCCTGTCTGAATATTTGTTTGGGGTATGTTTCATACAAGATTTTGAACACATTAAGTAATTTTTATAAAACTTATGAAAAGCTTGCGTCTCCATACTTTTACCCTACAATATCCTATTGTTTTTGAGATTGATAAAAAACAATATGGGGAGAAGGAGGCAAAAATGTGAGGGTTTTAAATTTTTTTTTAATTACCAAATACCCATTTGGGGTATCAGTTTAAAGGAAATGTTAACCACAATCTGAATATAGTGTTTTTTTTTATTTCGAAATTGAGGACGTTAGGGGTCAAAATGTGGGTGAAAACTATCATAAAACTGCAAAATTCCATATGGAGTATCAAATTAAAGAGAAGAGTAAATAATATCTAAATGTAGTGTTAAACATCAAAACTTTTTAAATTTTGGGACTCCAAGGCCCAAAATGGGATTGAAAATTTGAACAAATTGTCAGCCTAAAAGAAATTGTATTCAAATGGGAATGTTTCAATTTTTAGTGTTTGTTGTATGATTTTGTCCTCTACAATTGTTATATAAATAGTTAAAGAAATAGTTGAGGAACTGGGATTTTTGTACTTTTTCCATAATTGAAAAATTATCTAATATCGAAATTTATGAAGTAATAAGTATACTTATTTCAAAACAGTGAGCGAGGTCTGCAACTCATGGAGCTTACTAGATCATAATTGGTTTCGGCTGCGGAAGTCATTTCCAACGGCGTAGTCTCCGTGTTGAGTACTCAAAACTTCTATTGACCTTTAGTAGTAATCAGCTGGCTTCAGGAGCATCTGATATTGGTCGTCTGGTGGACGGATTCGGTGTCTGGAGTGAAGAACAGAAAAGCTATACACATTTCACACGTTTACAAGTTGTCTGCTTCGTTTATGAATTAAATGGCATTTAATAAATGGTATCGACGTGAAATAAATTCTACGGAAATTCTGTGGGTGTGTTTGCGGTGACTAGGAAATGGCGTGAGTTACGGACGCGCGAACAGGTGTTCTTAAAGACACCATTCTCGCTGAATTCCAACACAAAGCACTCAATTTACCATTAACGTATTTCAAATTACGCTGTTGTGAGTTGAGAGTTCCGCTTGCTCTTACATAAGTACGCAAACAATGACGAATTCCATGAGTTGCCTCACTGAAGAGAAAATACGTTTCACACAGCTCAGCTCTGCACCAGTTAATATTAGAGGGAGGCAGACTTTCAATAATAGGTAGTGAGAAAACAGTAGTTTGAACTCCGTTGATTGCTTTTGCGGCACAACAAAATATTGTTGCAGTGAAAATTGTTAGAAACACGCCAAAATGCAATTATGGCGTTGGAAAAATGATGTTTTTCCTCATATAGTAACTGAGGATTTGCCGTTTATCACGATAACGATAATTCTACAATAAAGATAATCAATGAATTGAACATGAGAAAAAAATCATTTGCAGAATTGTAGTATAAAACAATCGGGAATTAATAAACGTTTTTAATTTAATGTTTTTGTGGGTGAGCCAGCAGTGTTAGCGTCTCTGACTCATAATCAGAACGTTGCTGTGCTGCCGATGTGGTGAGATCGAGTCAAGGTCACGATTTGCTCGTCCACCCGCACGTACGCGGACAAATAATACGTACGTCTTCTCTGGCATACCCGGGCCAGATAAGTAACAGGGCACACAATATATAGGCCTACTACACACATAAAAAACAGTCTCCCCCCCCCCACCGCACGGCTTGCACCCGGGCGTGTGTTAAAAGGTTGGCTAATACCTCTCTGGCTGGGCTGAGGCGTGAGTTCTATCACGGCCGGAGGGCGCAACAGGGCTGTGACTTAATGCCTGAAGTGGGGAAGAAGAAGAAGAAGAAGAAGAAGAAGAAGAAGAAGAAGAAGAAGAAGAAGAAGAAGAAGAAGAAGAAGAAGAAGAAGAAGAAGAAGAAGAAGAAGAAGAATTTAATGTTCTTATAAATTGTCGTAACGTAAAGGTTTACTTAAAATAATTTAAGTATTTTACAGCACCATTATAATAACACCGGATTTGTTGCACGTGGATATTAGGGCTAAGTAGAAAAAATTGCACTAATTAGATCAGTAATTACTGCAAGATATTTAATATGAAAATACTACATAATATTTGTTCATAATATTTACAGACGATTTATGGGCATTAACAATATTTTTGTTTTTGTATGATTCAATCAAACCTCTGCCTCATTCCAAAATGAGCAAAACGTTTTAGTGTTAATATAATATATATAGACATACGTTAAACTCAGGTTAAGTTGTTCTTATTAGCAAAAACAATCAGTATCTTCAAATGAAATAGGGTCTATAACACAGTTTTGAGACTATTCTAATGCAGAACACACGTCCCGAGGTACCATTTTTTCAGTCTCTACCACTCAGCTTGCTAGTACCGACAATGGTTATTACAATTTTTAGGGTTCTCGACTTGGAGTGAAAGTTGAAACTTCACAGCAAAGGATAATGTTGACATCTGAATATAGAGTAATTTTATTCACAGCAGGACACTAGACGAGGAAGGGGGGCGAAAGGTATTGAATGGCTAAAAAAAAAGAGTTTTCAAACACATGTGGATCGGTAACACTGGTCAACAAAATTTAATTTTTTGTTTGTTAAATAAAAGGAAATAACTGGTTCTTATATTATTTTCAGCGCTAACTATATTTAATATTACCTTGTGTATCCAGGTACACTGGTGCTCCTCCTTGCAACTTCAATGTTTCTTTAAAAACTACGCGTTTCGGGACTCATGGTCCCGAGTCGCTTGCAAGTTCCGATACGATGCGCATCGTGTAGTTGTGTAATTGTATACATGCGGTATGTGCGAGTGAAACTTTTTATTTTTATTTATATCTTATTAAGTTGACGTACTCCATGTGAGTGATTCTTGTTTTTTACCAACCTGATGATGGGACCATGAGTCCCGAAACGCGTAGTTTTTAAGAAACATTAAAGTTGCAAGGAGGAGCACCAGTGTACCTGGATACACAAGGTAATATTAAATATATTTAGTTACATGCAACTTGGAGACCACAACACAATATGTATATTTTCAGCGCTGATTACAAATATGCTTACAGTGTTTTTCCTATCGGGCATAGTTTTTATAACTAACATATTTTTTCTTTTGAAAAAGAAAATTATGTGACAGTAATATAACGAAATGTTATGCACTTTGTATTTCCCTAAAATCTACTTCTGTTGGAATTTTTGCTGTAATTTCCAATAGGTAGATCCCTCTTTAGATTCCAGCAGTAGTCAGCTAGTACTTTTGGGTTCCATTTTTCCATGCTGGATATTTCCTGGTGAAAGCGTTCACCACGTTCGTCACTCACAGCGCGAATATTGTTTGGGAAAAAATCCAAATGCAAATCTAAGAAATGAATTTTGAGTGACGTATTACATCCAACTTCTCTGTAATTTTGAAGAAGCTCTCTGTAGTTTACAAGTTCTCTGTAGTTATCCGCCTTATGGTTTCCCAGGAAGTTGTTAACCACATTTTGAAATAATTTGATTCAGAACCCTCAAAATCATTCAAACTTACTTCAAATCCAGGATCACTATAGTTTTCTTATTTGTAGACCAACAAAAAATATACTTCCTTAATCTTAGCATCACTTATATTAATTAGGAACTTGTTTTTCAGAAAATGAAATCCTGCACTATTACAATCCATTGCTTTAACAAAACATTTCATTAAACCAAGAATGCCATGCGTAGTGGAAGAAGATACATTTTTTTAGGTTTTACTAGTGCTTGACTTACAACATTCTTCTCTCCTACAGACAGTGCTTCTCTCTTTTTGGCCACTGCATTTTGATGTAATGATTTTTCCTATCCCTGCTGTCTATTCATAAAAGAAGCAACAGAATTTAGTCTTCCCAACTTGCAATCCAAGTAAAAGTGGTAAAAGTGCTATCATTTTCAGATCTGAACAAATATGGCATGAACATTTCTCATACTGAATCCTGATCAATACAAGTTTCATGTATGAGTCCTTCATGTGAGCAGCATAAGCTAAAGGGATTGATAGGTATTAATTTCCAGTGTGAAGTAGGACTGCTTTCAAACTAAGCTTTGAAGAGTTTATAAAAAGACGCCATTCTTCAGGAAGGTGGATGTGTTCCAAAGCTATCAGTTAAGAATCCACGTCATTACAATACATTAAGTCCACGTGTACTGAGAAAAGAAATGTTCATACTTATACTGCCTTATTTTTAGTATTATGCTGTAAAGATTCTATCCTTTCAATCTTGTTGCCAGTATCTCTGCTTGACTCTTTAATAAATTTAAGTGATTAATTAAGTGAGGTTAAGTATATGTTTTCTTTTAAAAAAATCTGGGTTTCTTCTTTCTTCATCACTTGACAAGGTTCAATGTTAGTATCAACTTCACATCTTCGCCGACATTCCATGTTTCTGGTGGTAATGGAATTGGAAGATCTGGACTGTGTGGCATTGGCCTTACAACAGAGGGAATATCGGGGGCATTTAACATTAAGTCTAGTCTTAACTGTTATCCCACATATTTTTGTTATATAAAACCGTGGTGTGATCCTTCGGTTCACCCCAAATCATTGGAATTACAAATGGCATGTGACGAGATGCATTTAGCTAACCAATAACAATGATGATGACTATTCAGTAACCCAAACAATTTTATTTCACTTATCAATTTAGCTGCTGCAGTAAATAAACCAAAGCTGTTCAGCTGATATTATTTAAGTCCACAAAATTCTATGCATATGGAGTTCGTGCATGGTACTTACTGAAAAATGAAAAGGGCAGTTACAAAAAAAAAACTAAGGCTGATAAAGAAATTCTGACTACATATTCAGAATCAGCACCCAAATACACGTACTAATTACAAAAAGTTGAGCAGTTAACAAAATCACTGTTGACCAGTGTATTTGGAGAAAACCTGCGATGTGTAGCATAAACTGAAACAGCTGAGAATTTTAAGCTGTTGAACCACATAAGAAACAGAAGAAATACATTATTAAATCGTGTTTATTTTCAGGATTTTGAAGTAATTGGAAAAATGTATGTAATGAATGAAATCAATTTACTGTTTCATGTTTACGTTTATTGAATATTTTTCCTTATTAAAAATTACACTTACTATTTATCATATTTATAAGTGAATGAAGGTCAAGATATAATATTTTAGAACAATATGGCTACGATTATGCCTAACAGATAGCTCCTTAAATTTATTCTAATTATACGACTAATTTATTTAGCTCCCTGAGGAAATGATTATTTTGTTATAAAATACTAAAAAAAGCCTGTCCCCTCCGTAACTTGAAAATTCAAGGGAGAAAACAAAACGTATATATAATTTTGTTTACCTTCCTGTATTGTGATTTTCCTTCTGGCGGATTTAGCTGTCAATTATTAGTCAATTTTCCATAATAAACCAATTTTCTCTCCGGCATCAGTAAAAATACATCGTCATTCTGCTAATGAAGCAATTTTAATTCCACCCTGAGAAACAAAGAAATTGAAGTTAAACGGACAACAAAATTTGCTTCACATCACAAACCCATCTTAATTTATTTACATTACCTTTGAGAAAAAATATTATTCTTAAAATAAGACTTGATTTAGCTATCTGGTCAAGATTCAAAAGGGGGCCCATGGCGTAAAATTGCACGAGGGCCCGGTTAAAAAACGTTACGCTACTGTGGCTATGGTTTGGTGGGGCGGAGTGACAATGGACCGGGCGCCGACCTCCACCGCCGTAATACACTGTGGAATATTTTTAATTGTGATCTTATGTAGATTCTTAGGGTATAAATGTTCTCTACAGTAGTAACATTTATAGTAGGTAATTATGATTTTAAAGCTAGTTAAGTTAAAGTCTAAATAAACAAATAAAATGTCCTGTATGTTTTGTATTAAAACGTTAACTAACGTAAATACTGTACATATCATGATCTACAAAGAGTAAATAAATAATTTTAAAAAAGTATACGCACACAAATACGTTCGTTCGCGTTTGTGTGTCTAGCTGCAGGGGACCCCTTGACTGCTTCCAGCGGAGGGCCCCCAGGGATACCAGTCCGCCCCTGCGTAGGCTGTACAGAATTCGGCATTAGAAAGCCGTTTGCGTACTTTATAGTGTTAATAACACAATATACGTATTGTCAAATATACAATAATACGTTAAGGTCCCTGTGTCTACTGTGATTTCTATTACACATGATGTACGGTGTATATATACCACGGATCTTTACAGCTGTCGCCGTTTCTCCGTCCCCAACTTCCATTGTAACCTATCGTAGCATGCAAGTTCTTCTAAATTTCTCGCAACCATTGCTTCCGCTTCGTCATCTCGCCAACTCCTCCGTGGACGTCCTCTTTTCCTCCTCACCGGTAGTATCCATTCCAGTATTTTGCGGGGCCATCTGTCCTCTTCCATTCTCTTCACATGCCAAAACCAAGTCAATATTGTCTTCTTTCTATTTCATCTACTATTATCCTGTCAATATTCATCTCGGCTCCAATTACAATTACACGTGATTTTGATCTAAAATTTGTTCGTGCCGTGTATCATAATGTGGTTTTCGTACTCAATTATCTTTGTGGCACCAATTCCAAAGCCAATTCATTCCGTCAATGAATACAAAACACGGATGGGTGACCATATAGTGACTCAGTTACAGGGCCGTTCACTATCATAAGAGTAGTCAAAGTGTAAAAGAGTCGATAAACTGAAACGATCGAGTACGTTAAAATTAGTAAAGAACAACTTTTTTGCTTACAATGTAACTATTGGTGCTATTGGTGTAACTAACGTTCAACACTTGCGGAAGACTATAAGAAAAAGAATAGACGAGCAAATTATAAGAAAATAAGATATCTTACGGTTATGTGTACCTTTATTCTATAACGTAGGCTGGTGTCAGCATTATTAAGTTGATGTAAAACAAGGCTGTTAGGCAGCGGTCGGTTGCTGACAAATTGCAACTTAGTCGGCCTACACTTTGAACCCAGCCATGGGTAATCTTGCTTATACGCGGGGTAGACTCGGGATTCAAACATAAACTGACTATGTCAGCAACCGACCGCTGCCTAACTGTCCGGTTTTACATCAAACTATCTTTATTATCTGTTAAAATCACTTTTAGAGGAATTCTCACCTACGAATATTGTAACGAAACAAATGTTACAAAAGAATAGTAAATAATAGTGAAATCCGATCCAGAGAGGAAACAAGAAATAATAATTGAAAGCAAATTAAAGGAAACCTAGTTGGTTTGACTTAGTTAATATTATCAAGAAACCCAGAAATAACCCAGTAGAATAGGGCAGTAAACAGAAAAAAGTTAAATAAATAAACCTAGTAGGACTAATCAACTTACCCTGAATAATAATCCAAACCCAATAAAGAGTACCTAATCCATATAATAAAATTGTATTAATTATAATCATATAGGCCTATAATCAAGGAAAGGAAAAGGGACACAAACCTTTAAAGTAATGAGTGTGATCATAAGAAATAGCGACACAGACTACCGTTAAACAGTGTAATTATTTTTGATGGAAGTGTTTTGTTATTATTAGACAGAATTTTAGTTTATCATACAGACAATAGTTTAGCAGTATAGATAAACTAAAACTGTCAAAAACAATTATTATTATTAAAAGTTTTGTTATATGTTATAAGATTTTATGTCACCAGTTAATTTATGTAAATATATTTATCTCAGGTAGTCAAAGTAGAAATTACAATCAATCATAACAAATTGTTCTACCACATATCATAGAAATTCAAATTAATAAGGTTTTACAGTTGTAAACTGAGGCATGTTTAGTATCAAATTGTTTATAATTATCTAATTAATAATTGTATAAACATTGCATATATAATTAGAGTATAATAATAAAATTATCTATTAAAGGTAATTTATAAAATATAATGTAGGTAATGGGTGTTGATCCTATAACATTGAAACTGTACATAAATGACCAATCAAAATTTAAGAAATTTGTATGAGTTAGGTAACTAAAAGAAAGAAGAAAGAACACTTAATTGTTAATTGTGATGGAAAGCAGTTGAATAGTGCGTGTCTAGAGGTAATTAAAAATATATAAAAATAGATAACCCGCTTGTGAAGGAAGATCTGAAGGACCATCATCGAAGATAATAATCCTTCCACTACAATTTTCATGAACAAATAATACACACAATCAAGACAAATATTCAGAATAGACCAGGAACCCTTCAGCAATATCGTCTAGATGTGTAAAGTATAATTTGACAATATTTTTTTTTCAACAAGGAACAACCACTAGACAATATAACAATTTACACTAACACTAATCACTAGTCAACATTTTAAAGTGCAACCAAATTAAATATATAAGCTAACAGTGATTACAAGGAAAACATTTATTGTACACATTAATAAACTACATTATTTTCTGAGACGGACAAATTGAATATCGTCAAAACTTGTATGTAACTTAATATATAATTTGTGTAAATTTTTAGATTATAAGTAATATATTGTTTGTAAAGGTACTCTCTATTATTAATCAACATGCAGAGGAACTTTTCGTAGCAGCCACAAGAATTCCCACGAAATATATTAAAATTATTTAATTATAAATCCTGAGATAATATCGACCCTGTGACAACCTTATGTATCGAATGGAATTTTCCATTAATTTGAATTTATGTTACACAGATTAAATCATTATGTTATTAAATCATATCCATGAGTTATTATTCCAGTAAGAGTATTATAATATGTAGCGTTTTCTATTTTATTGGTCGCGGTTGAAGATCATTCGTGTAAGGGAAAGCGATTCTGCAATAAGAATATTCTTTCCAAAATTGCTACTGAAACACTATGTTTCTATAAAACTAGCTGAAATTTTCCTAGCTGCTAATGAGGAAACATTGGAGATAAATTATAATTATAAATGTTTTCTTCATCTAGGCTAATTTAGATTTTATTAGACGTTGATAAATTGTAACCACAAATTATAACAAATGCCGAAACACTCTGTCCGCTCTCGCGGTTTTCCGTATACCATAACTGATAGATGTATTCTTCGGACGCGTCCCTTCTTCAAAACACACACTGTTAACGTGTCCAACAGTCTCCTTATTTATGAGGCTAAATGTTTCACAACCTCTGTTACTACATACCAAAGCATATGTATTTTTTATTATAATTAATGTTTCTAGAACAATACAACTTAAGTGAACAGAATTAGCAAATACCTAAGATTACCTAAAAAAAGTAAATACAACAAATTATGAAGAGACGGAGAGATAGAGAGAGAGACAGACAGACAGAAAGGGTTGTAATTATTTTCTTCGTGGTATTATTGATTTGACAGTTGGAATCGTGTGTGGGAAGCCGTCGTCTCGGGAGGTCGCTTGAGGCATCAGACGTGCGGCTCTGATTAAATGTCTCTGCCTGCGACGAAATTGGATTACCGCACTCGTCGAAACTAAATGAGTATAACGACTGCAAAATGGTAGCCAGATGTTCGTCGAATGCGCGGGCGCGTTCATTTGTGTATTTGTGTGTGAAAAGTGGATTTAAATGTTACAAGTACAAGCAGTCATAAGTGTAGAACCGCTATAATCGAACAGATTTTATTTTAATATGGCCTGTGTCAATTAGCACAACTGACCTATCTATGTACAAAGTCTTCTTCGGACTAAGATTCTCGTTCGTTCTCTATTGTGTACCAAATCATCCACCTAGATCCAGCATTCTTTGCTGTGTTATCTATTTATTTCATTTACGGTATCCGTATTCCTCTTCCAAAGTCACAATATCTCAAGTGAATAGTCTGCCATTACTAATGTCCTTCTGATTATTGAGGATTCTGGCGTGAAAACACTAGTGTACACTCTAGCAAATACAACTTCTGTGTATCTGCCACAAAGTGAAGATTAGTGGCACTCATTGAAGAGGTACTATAGAAAGAGACATGTGTATAAATGTAAAAAAAATATATTTATATAAGTAAATGTAAACAAATGTAGAAATAAATATAATATAATGTGTACAAGATATATGAAACAAATCAGTAATTATAGAAAACCCGCCTCATTAATAATTAACATTGTAATTCCGTTCCAGTTATTTTTGAGCTATGACGTTACTTCCCTGATTGACAATGATGTAGCTTAAATATTACAGTTAACAAGTGTCCAGCGATTTGTGGAAACCTTAACAACAAAACTACAAAATCCAATCAGCTTTAAATTTTATAAACTAATAATCGTCTTGGTACTCCCATTGTGTTAGTTATTTACGGTTTCTAACAAGTGCAACTTCATCCACGATTCGAGGGGCAAAGATTAAATTGTTTATATCAATTAAACCTTTCACAATACTAACTTTATTAGCCACTGAATGATTAAAGTAGATTTGGAAATATTACCAAAAACAAAAAACAGGACGTCTAGTTAGGTGGAACGTCTAGGCGGAATGGAGCAGAGTTGAAAAGTGGAGGAACTTTCTAAGTACAGATCGTCAGGAAGCCAAGCTTGTGGAGACGTACGAAGAGATGATCAGATAATATCTAGAAGCCGGATCGGATCAATGGTCGCAGAGAAGATTTCGAATACAGAATGAGTATGTTCGATCTGACATTTTGTTTTTGTTTGATTAACGATCCATCTAGTTCCATGCACTCATAACAAATTATATGTTTCAACGCTCGAACTGCAATATTGTCAAAATATTTCTTGACTTAGGATTACGCAAATCTGTTGCAACAGACGAACACAAGTGCCCACATATTACTGCCACTGATTTGTATACTTAGCAAAAGGCTACAATAGACTACTAACCTGCATATTTTACTTTGGTCTGATGCTTTTCGTTTTCAATCAACGAGTCAACGAGCCGATTCAGTTTAACAAACACGTTTCAAAAGTGTAGAGTATATTTTTGACCGACATCAAAAAAAGGAGGTTCTATAGACAACGCTTATATGTATGTATGTATGTATGTATGTATGTATGTATGTATGTATGTATGTATGTATGTATGTATGTATGTATGTATGTGTGTATGTATGTATGTATTATAACCTCATCTTTAGAGTTATAACGGAGGGAACCCAAAATAATTGGTTCTGCCAATTATTTCAGGCTGCCTTATTCGAGACGAGCTGAAATTTAAATCAGAACAACACACAGTAAGACATACAAGGAATCAGGGAAGGTGAAACTGTTGATTTATATACTCAGTATATGTGTGTAACAAGAAGACTTGCTTTATTAAACATTTGAAATATAACATTTACTCCAAAGAACAGATCCCATGACGTTATTAATTAAATTAGTAAAATTAAGTGAAATGCTTTATTTAGAATATGGGATCACAACAAATTTATCTAGCTATACCCCCGGATTCGGATAACCATTGGTATTTAGTGTCTAATCTTTTAATTATATTTAATTCAAAATTTTATCTTGCAAGACTTTTACCTTTTTGCTTCATATATCTTCCATTAGAAGAATGGTATTAATAACATTACGTTACGTTAATATCTAAATTGTTACAATTGATAGATATTGAATAGTTACAATTAAATTCTCAAATTTAAGTTTTTATATTCTTATAAATTCAATCGTCTCTGTAAGTCTCTTAAATAGAGTATTGTGTTACAAAAATATTATCATTATTCCTCGATAGACGTGCTATCGAGTCACCTCTATTTTTGGATGTAGTAATCGCCTCCATGTGGTTCCGTCTTGGGAGTCCAAAAACGTCGTCCTCGTCTTGGTCTGGTCTCTGTTGTACATGGCTTAATACGTCTGCAGGATAGGTAGAGTATTCTACACAGATACTCGTTGATTCTCAGATGTCTCGAACTGCATCATCGGTAGGGTATACTAGAGTTCTCATTTAGATGGTCCATGACCACAGGTCAGATGTTGAAAAGATTCGTCCATAGGTGAAGATTGCAGTCATCGTTTATTCTTTATTAACACTCGTCGTTTGTAGTTACATCTTTCTTCTTGTTACAAAGTTTTTGGAATGTTCTTTTTGTTAACGTTACATGTTACACTTTTTATAACGGTTAGTAAAATACAAAATAATAATTAATTAATCCACACTAACAACAAATTGTATAACTTTTGAACAGAGCATTTTGCTCGTGCGTCTGCACAGCTGGGCGTCGTCATCGCAAGAGAGCGATTTTTCGTCCGCTACCCTCGTACATGACGAGAGAGAGTGGGGTGTTTATTCCGCGAGCATATATAGTTCCTGTTTCTCTTTAAATAAACTTTTTTATTTATACAGACTATCGCTAGATAAAAATACATCATTTAAATTAATTGTTTTAGTTACTATCTGTGTCTACAGATACTTTAATTATTAACATTAGTTTACTCTATTATTTTTAATTACCGTAGACTCGGAAAACAGGTCGAGTCCGGTATCAACAGGTAGGCGCTTGATAGCAAGCAAAGGGTTATATACGAACATAATAATTATTTACAATATGCCTTTTCTTTATGGATACTTTGCCCTTATTAATTACTTCTTCCATTCACACTTAGTACCTACATGTTTTTATTATTATTATTGTGAGATTTAAATGGTTAATTGTACGCAACCTTAATTAATTAAATTTTTTTTTCTGTAAATGTCACAATTTAAATCGTCACATACTCCGCCTCCTTACCAACACAGACTCCTACAATTTTGGTCAGCTATGTACCGAGAGTATGCTTGGGGAGTTCCGTGTGAAATTTGTCATTATTATTATTGTTAATTATTATTCTCTTTTACTATTATTATTGCACGGTTTATTTGTTTTAAATTCTCTTTAAATGATCTTAATTCTCATTTAAATGTTCCTCCTCCGTGAAATTCCCTTTTTCTCACTAAATACAGTACTTACTCATAATACTAATTTCCCTAATTTCAGCAACTCACAATATCGTGGCCCGACTGACATCAGCTTACTCTAACTCTATAACTCTACACGTTAGCTTTCAGCATTCAAAAAAAATGATCTCTTGGCTCTCTTAGCTCATCATTATCCTTTTCAGTAGGCGCCGTTGTGACTCGTTACTTAACATGTATAATCACTTCTGGATTATATATCATAAACTTATTTCTAATGTAATCTACAGAGGATCCCATACTCCACTTTAGATCACTGTTTTGAGAGAAGCGGAATTTCACGAAGATACTTTTCATTTAACTCTTTAGCAATTACTAGACAAAATATGCGGAAGGGGGGACACTTTACACAATGCATTGTAATCCACTCGCGGTGGCATTCATTGTTTAGGGAGAGCAACCTATAATACAATTGAGAGGGTGGCTGCTTAATACAATACTGAACACGCTTACTTTTCTCTACCTTACCACAACTGGGGTGTTTACACTACGCAACGTAACTTTTATTATTATTATTCACTTTTCTCTTATTTACTGCGATACGATTTACTACTACTTATTTACACGTTACACAAATTTGTTCAACTTCAGATTTATTTAGCAATTATGACTATTTAAGCAATTATTAATCACTTATTATTACTTTGGGGTTTTAAAAACAACTTACCTCGAATTATTTCTTACACACTTTAATACATTGTAAACATTTATTAACAGAGATTATTATTAAACCTTTGGCATTAAATTCTATTTAAACGATCAGCTCTTGGTACTCATTTTCTTTTCTTCTGTGACCTTCCCTTTATCTTGTTTCTTAAAATCTAACTTAATTTTATTACTACTACTAACTTACGTAACCTCACAACATCATGGCCCGACTGATTACATCTTGTATACTCTAACTCTAGTAGTTAGTTTTCTGCTACTTTCTTTAACTCTTGTAAAGAATTTTTTTTTTTTGTGCGGCGCCATTGTGACTGTGTTACGTTCCTTATATCTATTTCGCTTATTTTTACTTAAGATAATCTAAAGTTGATCCCATACTCAACCTTAGATTATTTCTAATTCTAGTTGCTTACTTTACTGAGATAAGCGGAATGTCACGAAGGGGAATCTTTATTCACTACTAAACAATCAATTGTCACACACTAGACAAGAGGGGACAAACACTTTACTTTCAACGATCAGCTGTTACGCTGGAATGTGGGTCAAACTAGTTTTCTTCAAACAATGGCATTGTTTATGCGTACAAAGGGCAGGAGTCAACTCGAGGGTGGATATTTCTCTATTGTTCCATTTAACAATAGCTGGCGGCTAGGGACTTATTTTCAAGCAGGACACAACTTATTTATTATTATTCACACATGTTATTCATTTCCTTTTTACTTATTTCACTAATACACTTTTATAATTATAATTCTACTAACGTGTTATAATAATTTACGATATTATTAAACTTTTTATTTTAAATGACTTATTATTTATTATTAGTACTTTGGTCTGATTTAAGAGACGGTTTCTTTTTTATTTCGAACTAGTTTATTTACTTAGGGAAACATAATTCCATTAATTTAATTATTACACTTGTTTTATTTAATTCGATTTAACTTTTAACAAAGGGGAGATACATGTTTACTAGGCACAAGACGACACACAGGAAATGACACGCTTCTTATAACAATAGAGCTATCACAGAGGGTGAAGTAATTGTTTCATTCCGCGATGGGGGAGGCTCACAATGACAAAACACACACTAACAGGAACACACAAGAATTCAACCGGTCTGGTATTGTTTACAAACAGACGTGTTGTAGAATGAACTTTTGACAAGCTCGTACATGTTTTGTTTACATGTGATTATATGTTACTCATATTTTACACATATCGTATTTACTAATAAAATTATCTATACTATATTACTATAATATTAATTATTATTTTTACCTTATTTAAATTTCTGACACATATTAAAATACACGAGTAAATACATCAACAGCTTATGAATAGGGACACAATTACTGTTTAGCAACACAAGTCAGAAATTTTTTTTTTCTTATTAGTAGCAAAATTTAAACAAATTAGCAGAGTGGCGCATCTTATAACCTCATCTTTAGAGTTATAACGGAGGGAACCCAAAATAATTGGTTCTGCCAATTATTTCAGGCTGCCTTATTCGAGACGAGCTGAAATTTAAATCAGAACAACACACAGTAAGACATACAAGGAATCAGGGAAGGTGAAACTGTTGATTTATATACTCAGTATATGTGTGTAACAAGAAGACTTGCTTTATTAAACATTTGAAATATAACATTTACTCCAAAGAACAGATCCCATGATGTTATTAATTAAATTAGTAAAATTAAGTGAAATGCTTTATTTAGAATATGGGATCACAACAAATTTATCTAGCTATACCCCCGGATCCGGATAACCATTGGTATTTAGTGTCTAATCTTTTAATTATATTTAATTCAAAATTTTATCTTGCAAGACTTTTACCTTTTTGCTTCATATATCTTCCATTAGAAGAATGGTATTAATAACATTACGTTACGTTAATATCTAAATTGTTACAATTGAATGATATTGAATAGTTACAATTAAATTCTCAAATTTAAGTTTTTATATTCTTATAAATTCAATCGTCTCTGTAAGTCTCTTAAATAGAGTATTGTGTTACAAAAATATTATCATTATTCCTCGATAGACGTGCTATCGAGTCACCTCTATTTTTGGATGTAGTAATCGCCTCCATGTGGTTCCGTCTTGGGAGTCCAAAAACGTCGTCCTCGTCTTGGTCTGGTCTCTGTTGTACATGGCTTAATACGTCTGCAGGATAGGTAGAGTATTCTACACAGATACTCGTTGATTCTCAGATGTCTCGAACTGCATCATCGGTAGGGTATACTAGAGTTCTCATTTAGATGGTCCATGACCACAGGTCAGATGTTGAAAAGATTCGTCCATAGGTGAAGATTGCAGTCATGGTTTTTTCTTTATTAACACTCGTCGTTTGTAGTTACATCTTTCTTCTTGTTACAAAGTTTTTGGAATGTTCTTTTTGTTAACGTTACATGTTACACTTTTTGTAACGGTTAGTAAAATACAAAATAATAATTAATTAATCCACACTAACAACAAATTGTATAACTTTTGAACAGAGCATTTTGCTCGTGCGTCTGCACAGCTGGGCGTCGTCATCGCAAGAGAGCGATTTTTCGTCCGCTACCCTCGTACATGATGAGAGAGAGTGGGGTGTTTATTCCGCGAGCATATATAGTTCCTGTTTCTCTTTAAATAAACTTTTTTATTTATACAGACTATCGCTAGATAAAAATACATCATTTAAATTAATTGTTTTAGTTACTATCTGTGTCTACAGATACTTTAATTATTAACATTAGTTTACTCTCTTATTTTTAATTACCGTAGACTCGGAAAACAGGTCGAGTCCGGTATCAACAGGTAGGCGCTTGATAGCAAGAAAAGGGTTAAATACGAACATAATAATTATTTACAATATGCCTTTTCTTTATGGATACTTTGCCCTTATTAATTACTTCTTCCATTCACACTTAGTACCTACATGTTTTTATTATTATTATTGTGAGATTGAAATGGTTAATTGTACGCAACCTTAATTAATTAAATTTTTTTTTCTGTAAATGTCACAATTTAAATCGTCACATACTCCGCCTCCTTACCAACACAGACTCCTACAATTTTGGTCAGCTATGTACCGAGAGTATGCTTGGGGAGTTCCGTGTGAAATTTGTCATTATTATTATTGTTAATTATTATTCTCTTTTACTATTATTATTGCACGGTTTATTTGTTTTAAATTCTCTTTAAATGATCTTAATTCTCATTTAAATGTTCCTCCTCCGTGAAATTCCCTTTTTCTCACTAAATACAGTACTTACTCATAATACTAATTTCCCTAATTTCAGCAACTCACAATATCGTGGCCCGACTGACATCAGCTTACTCTAACTCTATAACTCTACACGTTAGCTTTCAGCATTCAAAAAAAATGATCTCTTGGCTCTCTTAGCTCATCATTATCCTTTTCAGTAGGCGCCGTTGTGACTCGTTACTTAACATGTATAATCACTTCTGGATTATATATCATAAACTTATTTCTAATGTAATCTACAGAGGATCCCATACTCCACTTTAGATCACTGTTTTGAGAGAAGCGGAATTTCACGAAGATACTTTTCATTTAACTCTTTAGCAATTACTAGACAAAATATGCGGAAGGGGGGACACTTTACACAATGCATTGTAATCCACTCGCGGTGGCATTCATTGTTTAGGGAGAGCAACCTATAATACAATTGAGAGGGTGGCTGCTTAATACAATACTGAACACGCTTACTTTTCTCTACCTTACCACAACTGGGGTGTTTACACTACGCAACGTAACTTTTATTATTATTATTCACTTTTCTCTTATTTACTGCGATACGATTTACTACTACTTATTTACACGTTACACAAATTTGTTCAACTTCAGATTTATTTAGCAATTATGACTATTTAAGCAATTATTAATCACTTATTATTACTTTGGGGTTTTAAAAACAACTTACCTCGAATTATTTCTTACACACTTTAATACATTGTAAACATTTATTAACAGAGATTATTATTAAACCTTTGGCATTAAATTCTATTTAAACGATCAGCTCTTGGTACTCATTTTCTTTTCTTCTGTGACCTTCCCTTTATCTTGTTTCTTAAAATCTAACTTAATTTTATTACTACTACTAACTTACGTAACCTCACAACATCATGGCCCGACTGATTACATCTTGTATACTCTAACTCTAGTAGTTAGTTTTCTGCTACTTTCTTTAACTCTTGTAAAGAATTTTTTTTTTGTGCGGCGCCATTGTGACTGTGTTACGTTCCTTATATCTATTTCGCTTATTTTTACTTAAGATAATCTAAAGTTGATCCCATACTCAACCTTAGATTATTTCTAATTCTAGTTGCTTACTTTACTGAGGTAAGCGGAATGTCACGAAGGGGAATCTTTATTCACTACTAAACAATCAATTGTCACACACTAGACAAGAGGGGACAAACACTTTACTTTCAACGATCAGCTGTTACGCTGGAATGTGGGTCAAACTAGTTTTCTTCAAACAATGGCATTGTTTATGCGTACAAAGGGCAGGAGTCAACTCGAGGGTGGATATTTCTCTATTGTTCCATTTAACAATAGCTGGCGGCTAGGGACTTATTTTCAAGCAGGACACAACTTATTTATTATTATTCACACATGTTATTCATTTCCTTTTTACTTATTTCACTAATACACTTTTATAATTATAATTCTACTAACGTGTTATAATAATTTACGATATTATTAAACTTTTTATTTTAAATGACTTATTATTTATTATTAGTACTTTGGTCTGATTTAAGAGACGGTTTCTTTTTTATTTCGAACTAGTTTATTTACTTAGGGAAACATAATTCCATTAATTTAATTATTACACTTGTTTTATTTAATTCGATTTAACTTTTAACAAAGGGGAGATACATGTTTACTAGGCACAAGATGACACACAGGAAAGGACACGCTTCTTATAACAATAGAGCTATCACAGAGGGTGAAGTAATTGTTTCATTCCGCGATGGGGGAGGCTCACAATGACAAAATACACACTAACAGGAACACACAAGAATTCAACCGGTCTGGTATTGTTTACAAACAGACGTGTTGTAGAATGAACTTTTGACAAGCTCGTACATGTTTTGTTTACATGTGATTATATGTTACTCATATTTTACACATATCGTATTTACTAATAAAATTATCTATACTATATTACTATAATATTAATTATTATTTTTACCTTATTTAAATTTCTGACACATATTAAAATACACGAGTAAATACATCAACAGCTTATGAATAGTGACACAATTACTGTTTAGCAACACAAGTCAGAAAATTTTTTTTTTCTTATTAGTAGCAAAATTTAAACAAATTAGCAGAGTGGCGCATCTTATAACCTCATCTTTAGAGTTATAACGGAGGGAACCCAAAATAATTGGTTCTGCCAATTATTTCAGGCTGCCTTATTCGAGACGAGCTGAAATTTAAATCAGAACAACACACAGTAAGATATACAAGGAATCAGGGAAGGTGAAACTGTTGATTTATATACTCAGTATATGTGTGTAACAAGAAGACTTGCTTTATTAAACATTTGAAATATAACATTTACTCCAAAGAACAGATCCCATGATGTTATTAATTAAATTAGTAAAATTAAGTGAAATGCTTTATTTAGAATATGGGATCACAACAAATTTATCTAGCTATACCCCCGGATCCGGATAACCATTGGTATTTAGTGTCTAATCTTTTAATTATATTTAATTCAAAATTTTATCTTGCAAGACTTTTACCTTTTTGCTTCATATATCTTCCATTAGAAGAATGGTATTAATAACATTACGTTACGTTAATATCTAAATTGTTACAATTGAATGATATTGAATAGTTACAATTAAATTCTCAAATTTAAGTTTTTATATTCTTATAAATTCAATCGTCTCTGTAAGTCTCTTAAATAGAGTATTGTGTTACAAAAATATTATCATTATTCCTCGATAGACGTGCTATCGAGTCACCTCTATTTTTGGATGTAGTAATCGCCTCCATGTGGTTCCGTCTTGGGAGTCCAAAAACGTCGTCCTCGTCTTGGTCTGGTCTCTGTTGTACATGGCTTAATACGTCTGCAGGATAGGTAGAGTATTCTACACAGATACTCGTTGATTCTCAGATGTCTCGAACTGCATCATCGGTAGGGTATACTAGAGTTCTCATTTAGATGGTCCATGACCACAGGTCAGATGTTGAAAAGATTCGTCCATAGGTGAAGATTTCAGTCATTGTTTTTTCTTTATTAACACTCGTCGTTTGTAGTTACATCTTTCTTCTTGTTACAAAGTTTTTGGAATGTTCTTTTTGTTAACGTTACATGTTACACTTTTTGTAACGGTTAGTAAAATACAAAATAATAATTAATTAATCCACACTAACAACAAATTGTATAACTTTTGAACAGAGCATTTTGCTCGTGCGTCTGCACAGCTGGGCGTCGTCATCGCAAGAGAGCGATTTTTCGTCCGCTACCCTCGTACATGATGAGAGAGAGTGGGGTGTTTATTCCGCGAGCATATATAGTTCCTGTTTCTCTTTAAATAAACTTTTTTATTTATACAGACTATCGCTAGATAAAAATACATCATATAAATTAATTGTTTTAGTTACTATCTGTGTCTACAGATACTTTAATTATTAACATTAGTTTACTCTCTTATTTTTAATTACCGTAGACTCGGAAAACAGGTCGAGTCCGGTATCAACAGGTAGGCGCTTGATAGCAAGAAAAGGGTTAAATACGAACATAATAATTATTTACAATATGCCTTTTCTTTATGGATACTTTGCCCTTATTAATTACTTCTTCCATTCACACTTAGTACCTACATGTTTTTATTATTATTATTGTGAGATTGAAATGGTTAATTGTACGCAACCTTAATTAATTAAATTTTTTTTTTCTGTAAATGTCACAATTTAAATCGTCACAGTATGTATGTATGTATGTATGTATGTATGTATGTATGTATGTAAGTATGTATATATGTGTGTATGTATGTATGTATATATGTATGTGTGTATCTATGTATGTATGTAAGTATGTATGTATGTATGTATGTATGTATGTATGTATGTATCTATGTATGTATGTATGTAAATATATATGTATGTATGTATGTTTGTCCAACGATTTTTCAAAAAACTACCGTACGGATTGTGATTAAACTTGGTTTATTTTACTTGGCATTGTTTAACGTAGGTCACATAACAAGAATTTTTCAAATTAGTTAATTGCTTATTAGTTGTCCTTTTTATTATGTCGCCAACAGCAGTTTTTGGTTTATAACTATATAATCGTCAAAATCGTAACAAAATTTTGCCAGATTTGTTACTTTATTCCTTATTGTCACAATAACTCACTTCCTTCATAAAATTGTTACCAAAATATCAAACGTGTTTAGTCTTGAATGTTATTTAAATCTGAAAAATGTTTTTCCATTTTAGTACAGTTTGTTAATTTTTTGTTTCTCAGGTTACCAGAGGTTATCATTTCTCCAACCGGAATTCGTTTGGGGGGATATCAACTACAGTTAACCATAAGAGATAAAACTAGTGTGATCACTCGCGCTACTTGCCCATATTAACAATATCAGCTTGGCAGGTGAGGTGGGAGATGTATGAACTAACAACGCCACCTTCGCTACCGACCAGACCGCACTGGTATAATAATATGTGCATGTTATAGTGCTTTCAAAGATGTGTTTCTGTCAATATTTCTTATTGGTGGTTACGTAGAGTATATTGAGTGCAAATTAATACATTAAAAAACATTGTACTTTTTGACAATATCGCTCCGAGTTGGTGTTATATTCGCGCAAAATACTGACTTGTTATTTGTTCGTTTGCGCGTGGCCCGCTGTCAATTATTTCGTCAATTTCGTCACTTATTTTTTAGCGTTAATTACTTAGTTAGACAAATACTGAGGAAGATTTAAAAACATTAATATCTTTGTATAATTTTGATCTGAGCTAGTGTTATACGCAAAAAGCCGAAAAGGAGTACATTTATTCTCCCTTCCAAGTCACAAAACGGAAGTTCAAAATGGGTACAAGCAATACCTAGGAAAGACAAAGAGCTCATCAGAGAGTGCTATGGTTTTTACTGTCGCTTTTCGGAAGAAATGGTAGTAAAAGTAGATATCTTCATCATTAATGCATTAACGGAGAAACTCTTCAACAACCTAGATCAAATTGGAAATTGAAGTCTAGAACAGTGCCACATATTCCCTAGTCCTAGTCCCCTAGTCTTTCTAAGTACCTAAATAAAAATATTATAAATCTATATTATAATATTATAAAAATATTATAGCTGTAATTTGTCTCCGAAATTCGATAGAAACCTAAGGGATTTAGTTTGTAACGATCAAGAGATTAATAAACACAAGGAGACATTAGTGACAAAACAACAAAATAATCTCTCCAAAAAAGATATTAAAAATGGTTCAGATGCTCAAGAAATTATAGCGTCACTACCTAAAAAAGATCTACAATCAAAACAAAAAATTTGTGATGACCCAGAATAAATTAAAAGTGGCCAGGGCTAGAATTGATAAGCTGAAAAAATAAATCGATTTTTTAAAAATTAATGTTATGACATCCAGGTGAATAGAATGTTTGAGTAAGGAACATTCTGAAAACCATGCTATAAACCATGCTGAAAAAATCGGAAAAAAGGTATAAGATATATTGATAAATTTCTTTTAGATAGTTTGCTTTTAAATATTAAATCGCCAAAGGGATATAGACGCTTTTTACAGCACAATTTACTGTCTCTTTCCACGGAATCTCATTTAAGAAAAAACATTCACAGTAATTTTTACTTCCATGTTCCATAATGAAATAGAAGTGTGGTGATGGCGAAAAAATCGTGTTCGAGATAAGGGATGATTCTGATTGTACTACCCTCTAAACATGAAGAAAAGTCATTTTTCGAAAAGTGTCTGTGTGTGTGTCTGTGCGTCTCTGTGTCTGTGTGTTTGTGTGTCTGTGTGTACATTTTTTTCTATGCAAACGATAACTGCCGCAAATTCAAACAGAATCAAATAATTTTTTTGAATACCTTCCTGAGTTTTAGAGGAATCAAGGCCTATTGATTTTGGTGAAGATCGGTTAAGGGGAAGGGGTTGTTTACCTGCAACGTTTTAAGTTTTAACAAGAGTAAAGTATACTTGAAAATCCATTTAAACGTTTTCAAACAATGGTAATTGTTAAAAATAAAATAATTTTGTTGCCAGGCAATAAAATAAGAATTTTTTCATTTTAATTTAAATCATGTATGTGTGAAAATATATCGTTCCTGGCAGGCAAGCATATCTCAATTATGTAATGTTTACGTTTCCAAAGTTTTATTATTGTGATTACCGCAATAAAAAGGCAGGCTTCATACACACACACACACACACACACACACACACACACAAAATTCGCGTTATTTCTGGCCTCACTCATATTTAGTTTCTTACGTTTGCACGCTTTTTAAATGGAAAGTGCCGAAACCCACACCAATACAACGCGTGCAAGCCGAAAAGGTGTCCAGCGAGGACAGCGATTTGCTTCCTGTGGATCGCTGGCCAGTGTAAGTGCATGTGTTTACAGAGGAACCGTTCATAGACAGATTTTTCGTCTTTAGGGAATGAACCGTCTGCAAGATGCTCAAGATCCATGAGAGACTTCGGAGCGCTCCTTCTTTCTGCATGTTTGTTCTGTGAAACGTACACTGTAGATTCGCAGCTTTACTCTGAGAAACGCTCCCTAGGGAATGTTGAAAATTTTTGTCCACGGTGTACCCTCATACACACTGAAACCTACTCTGATGTTTTGATTACGGACATCATAATATTAAATCTTTGGAAACTTGAGAACTACTTAATGGAGATCAAACATTAACTTTTATAAGCCATTAATTTTATGCATATTCTGAAGCAATAAATGTTTTAATAAATTAATAAAATCCTTGTACTTATTTCTATTATGATGTAAGAATTACAAATTGTGCATGTGTCTATGTACGAAAAATATATAAATATTTTTCTCCTCTGAAAAATTGTTTTCCCCTCCTAGAAAATATTTTTACCTCCCTGATGGCTAGTTATTTACTAGCCTATGTGGAATATAGCGTTATGACATGAATCAGAAAGGTGGGTGTTAAACAGAAGACACAAACGTATTAAGGAAGAAATATTTTGTTGAGAAATTTATAATTATACGGGTGAACAGAATCGTCTTTCAGGAAATCAGAAGACGAATGGAAAGAAAGAAAGACTCGATTTTAAAAAAGGAAAATGACTAGTATTGACAAGAAAGACTTTGATAACACTATAGACATCATTCACGCTCGGTCGATAACTCGCAGCGAGAGTCCAATTTAATTACAGGAATCAGATCACAACTTCCTTTGGCCAGCTCTTCGTTCGACATACAAACATTTTATCCAAAAGTATAGTCATTCCTCATGAAGGCTGAGGATAGTCTTCACCCACCTGACATGGGGGTCCATTTTAGCTAATACGTTATTTCTCCTACGTTTAATCGTATTTAACTATGCCACTTCAGATGGTTTTATTTTACCATCCCAGTCAAAACTGTAAAATGTATAAATTTTTGTTCCCGTTTGAAACGTGTGTTCGAACGCACACCCGCGAGCATGTACACATTCGACAAACGTGACGCCTTACCGTTCAGCAGGAACAGACTCGTAAAACCTGCCACGCGTGTGGTATCCACCAGCGCCACAGGCTGAGACATTTAATCAAAGCTGGACTCAAATGCCTCAAACTTCTGTACAAAACATACTCCTGTTTCCGAGAATCGGATATTTTTTCTCAAAAAGTAATCACTTTTACTGCACCTCTAACTAGTTTTGTATATTTTTGTGTTTCTTATTTACGACATTTTTGTATGATTATTTCCAATTAATTGTTCAAGTAATCAAGATAAGCTTCCTGATCTGCAGAACTGGCTCAGAGTTTTACGATTTTTACAAAATGTTAACTTACATTTTTAGCTCGTGATGCTCCTAAAGGTAAAAAGTTTCGGAACAACCGGGTTTGAGTTAACATCGTTTCGTTTATTCTAAACTGTTTGCCATGAACTTTAACCCTTCGGTAGGAATATATAGCCTGCCAGGCATGTATGGTTTACCTTTTTGCTGCTAGAAGCCTCCTGTGTGCTGCTGGGCAAGTCCCCCTCCTAGAATTCCTCAATCAGTTGTTGTGTGTGACAGCGAAAGTGTCGTCATCTCGTAGCTCTCCTCCGTTTGACCGTAAGTTACCTCTTTCTAAAAGTTACCCTGCCTGTCAGGGATGTATTCCTCTAAATGTACGTCTGATTTCATGCCTTCCAGGCATATGATTCTCTAACCGTACGTAGTTTTGCATCCTTATTAGGCATATGTTCCTACCGAAGGGAATGAAAACATGTTCCTACCGAAGGGTTTTAAACCTAAGCACTACATTCAGACTGTGGTTAAAATCGACTGTAATTTAATTTATTATATTATAGTCTCCAAGTCACGTGTATAAGTATTTACTTGTAGTATTTGTAAACACTCACCGTCTTGTGACTTCTTTAAAACTTCCAATAACAACGCGTTTCAAGGATAAATCCTCATCAGCCGGTTATAAAAACACCATTCCATCTGGAGAGGTCATGAAAAAATCAAAAAAATTTTTTATACACGGAGTCGATCGCGTGTAATTGTGCGTACCAGCTCGCGACCTCACGTGATGTGCTTTGTGATGTTTGGTAATAATTTTTAATTTTTGACGACTTCTCTCCAGAAGGAATGGTGTTTTTATAACCTGACGATGAGGATTTATTCTTGAAACGTGTTGTTATTGGATGTTTTAAAGAAGTCACAAGACGGTGAGTGTTTACAAATACTACAATTAAATACTGTAGTTTAATATTCCATTCGGATTTATGCGAATTTTTCAAAATTCTAAACGTTTTGGACTCTGTGAGCCCTGATGCCCCAAAATTGTAAACGTTTTGGACTCTGTGAGCCCTGATGCCCCAAAATTGTAAACGTTTTGTACTCTGTGAGCCCTGATGCCCCAAAATTGTAAACGTTTTGGACTCTGTGAGCCCTGATGCACCAAAATTGTAAACGTTTTGGACTCTGTGAGCCCTGATGCCCCAAAATTTAGAAATCCCCAAAACCGAACACTGTATTCAGATTGCGGGTAAACGTTTGGTTAATTTTATATCCCACATGATAATGTAATTTTTTCAAAATTTTGTCGCCTCACGTTTTTGCTTTTTGCCAACCTGTATTTGTTGGCCATCAGGGTCTCAAAATCAAACGATCAGGGTTATGATCTCAAAATCATAACGATTCTGTAGGTTATATGTGTGGATACGTATTCCAAGTTTTACGAAAATTGGTTAGTGCATTAGTACATTAGTGTATTTGTACATTAGTACATTAGTGCATTAGTACATTAGTACATTAGTGCATTAGTACATTAGTGCATTCAAAAGTTAACGCGAAACATACCACAAATGGACAGACAGACAGATAGAGAAATGACAAACTGTCGAGTTAAAACTGATACCTCGCTTCGTCCATTCAGCAACTCTAAGGGATTTGAGACGTCTGCATACAGCTGTCCCATGAGGCAAAGGACACATTTCAGGAATTAGTTCTACGCGCTGAAGTAAAGAAGAAAATTCGTACAAACAAAGGTCCGAAAACGTTTTGTTTTCAATTTATAGCTTGCGTAAACTTTCACCTTCCCCAAAGCCCTCAAGTAAGCCCTACTGAAATCCTTCTATCTTAAATTAAAGGGCAAATTTGAGAGTTTAGTATGATTTTGATTTGACAAGCAGGGAAAAGAGGGTTCCAAAACCGAACGTTGAATAGTTTTATTGAAATGTTTCGTAAGTACCAAAAAATTGGTGTCAAACAACACACTTTCTTAAAGTTTCATGTAAATTTACTTCTTTAATTGTCAATAAATAAACGCAAATCTCCAATAAATTTGATAAACAATTTAATTCCGAGAAAATGCTGAGTGTAAAGTTAATAAAAAACAAATGAGCATAATAAAAAATCAAATTTTATTGAAGAAGGAACACGTGATTTTTCATGTAAGAAATTTCTTCTTCTGGTCATGTACTGTAAACCGTTTACTTATTTGTTAGTCATAACAATTTATTTCGATAGTAAAAATACATTAAATTCAGTTGATATTGATAGAATAATTTAAAAACAAATAACGATTTGAATAACATTAACAACATTATTTTCACAAAGTTTAAAGAAAAACAGTTGGCCATACCGTACTGTTTAGACTCAAAATTGAATTCAAATCAGGAAACAGCTGTTTAACAATTAACTTATAATACAGAAGCTTATTATTTATCACAACTAACCTACAATCTGCGACTTGTAGCGTATTTTTTTAACATATTCCAACATGGTATTGCAATTTTCAACTTACAAAGTGTGTTGATATTGTTTTCTTGTACGGTTTTAGTAATGGAAATCGCAGCCTTAGTAATGGACTTTTTTGGCAGTCTTGTATCTTACATTCTTTCTAAGTGTTGTTTCTACCGCTGTTAACAATCTTTCAAGTTAAAAATTGTAATTCTTCTCTTATGGCATCATTCTTTATACGCCCAAGTTTACAACACCTTTTAACTCCTCTTAAAAACGCTATTTTCGAAGCCCTTATTTTACTTTCTTGTCTCTTTGTTGTCGTCATCTTAGCATCAGAAGCATTTCACATCGAAGAGGCATACCTCGTATTAAAGTATGCAAAACACTAAAGAGAGAGAATTTTTATCTTATCATTTGCACACTGTTCAATATCTTCGCCACGTGGCTGTGTGTTAAGATTAAATTTTTCCAGTCGGTACAGAAAAATTGAAATATTGTTAATTGTGTTTTTTTAAAGTACAATTCTCAGACCCATAAAGAAGTGTGGGAAGAGCCATCACCTTGTAGAATTTTAGGCGTGTTCCTTTACTTGCTGACTTAAGGTTTCGCCAAGCGGCTAAAATGAGATTTCCCGGGCACGTGGCAGGGTATACTCTCCATGATCGTAGAAGAAACACAGATATACGGCAGGAACTGAATATTATGAGTATACTCGAGAGAATCGCCCAGTATCGGCTGAATTGGTGGGGGAACATCTTTGCCTAACGGATGACTGCCGCATCCCCAAACAATGCAGCTATAAGCCGAGGAGACTGAGAGGTGTGGGAGGTCCGAGGAAGCGCTGGAGTGACCAGCTGTAATATTTGCCTATTTGAGACCGGAACAAACCATTCTTGGTTTGAACCTTGAGGACGATGATGATGTGTTTATTTACTGATGAATTTATTTTTAAGAAAAACGGAACAATAAATCTGGAAAACAATCACAGGTGGACATTGAAAATCCAAATAAAATAGTAGTATAACTTTCAAAACCGTTTATCGTTAAATGTATGGTGTGGTACAACTGTATAACACTTGATATTATTTAAGATTGCCTTACTCGTATTGCGTACAAACATGTTTTACAAAATGAGCTTTAAATCCTGTTAGAAGACACACATCTTGAAAAAAGGCTGCAAATGGGACCCTGTTTTTTTTTTCAATTTATCAAGTCTAAGATCATACTAAACCATCAAATTTACCCTTTGATATAAGTTCTGAGGATTTTAGTAAGGCTCAATTTTAGCCTTGATGCAGAAATTAAGGTGAAATTTTTCTCAAGCCATAATTCGAAAACAAAAGTTTCCCGACCTATGTTTGTATGAAATTTCTTATTTATTTCCGACTGTAGAACGCAATCCTGAAGAATAGGACATACTTCCTCATGGGACGACTTGTGTACTTCTTGGTTTGTAAGACTCCAATAGCTTTATAAGAACAATATACCGTAATTTAGTCTCATAACGGCAAAGAACGGTCATTACACTGACTAAACTACTGCATGAGGCTGAATTCTGTGTCTCTGATGGAGGGTTTAAAGTGAGTACGTTTATGTTAGTAGCCTTAATCTGTCAAGGACGATGATTCATGACAGCTGCCATACCCTGTTTACAGTCAGACTGGCATTCACTCACAAAGGCAATCAGGCATTACAGCTTTGTAATTTTACAGCAGTCTGGTTTTCAACATTGCGGTATTAAGTGCGTTCAAAGACTACATATTATTGGATTTGTGTTTACAACTTAGTACTTTTCAAGTAGTTGTGTTATAATAACATTGGGGATACGAATTTGTGAACTGTCGTTTATGATTAGAGTACTTTTAGTTACTTTCAGTTAGTGACTGATTTATCCTGTTATTTGTTGTTTCTTTAATAGCTGTCTATTCACAGTGTCTCTTAAAGGGCCATTGAAAGAAAGGAAAGGAAGTTTCGTTGTTCACAGGGAAATAACATAGTAATGTAATTCAAAAATGTGATGAAGGAGAACAACGAAACTCACTGACATACCCGTTGAATCAGGCAAAAAGCGTTTTACTGTAATAAATAGAAGGCTTCATTAATTACTTGAGAAAGCGAAGCAAATTTAGAAGGAAAATTTTCTACACCTGAGAAAACGTAAAACATTTCAGAAAAGGAAATTTTTTCTACATAATTTGAATAACTGAAGAAATTTTGTTCAGAATGTTTATAAAAATAAAATTGTTGTGCCCACTGTTAAAAAACTGCTACCTATCGTGAAAGAAAGAATCCATTTCCCATGGAACGCGAGTGTTAATTGAAAAACCAGTAATTGTAATGATGCGTTACAAGTACCTTGTACAAATTAAAAGTTTCCGGTAATCAGGGTGAAATATACTTTTTTAGATGAGAGTAAAATAAGCGTTGAGTGACTTTCGATAATGTAATGTGAATCGGTATTTCTCATTAGTCGTTTGTTTGTTTACACCACTGCATGTGCGTGTGTCTACGCTCTCTCTCTCGTATTTCACATTCCTCTGAGGGACATAGAGTCAATCTAAAGCAGTACTTGATACCGATAGAGGCTTTCTCCTTTTTATTCTTCTGCTGTTCATTAAAATTACACTTTTCGCAATTACAGCTAACTGACTTCTGATTATATGTAATGACTGATTATTCTGAACTAAAAAAAAAAGCTTTGAAGCGTTTAACTGTGGTTCTTTCCACTTATTTATGTGAAACCGAATTCTCCCTGCTCACGTACTTAAAGTCAAAGTTAAGAAATAAACTTGATGTCGAGAGTGACTTAATCCCAATCAGACATTAAGCCCAATATTGCAGAGATCTTCGACCGGGACGACAACGAAGACGATAAAGCAGGAAAGCAACATTTAAACTAAATTTGTTTTCAAAAATTTAGCTTTCAAAAGAAAAAAGAACTTGTTGAACTTTAAAATTATATCATTGTTTAAATAAAAGAAGACATTTAATTAAATTATATTAAAAAAGAAGATTTTGAACATTTAAAGTTATATCACTGTTTTATGTAAAAGAGTACATTTATTTAAATTATATTTTGAAAGAAGATTTGAACATTTAAAGTTGTAATTGTTTGAGTTAACAAAAAAAAACATTTAAATACAAATTACTGTAAAAAAAGAGACAATATATGTATGTAAATTACTAATGGAGCATTCTTTTTTGCAAGTCTGGTTCGGCTAACAACCTGTTATCTTGCAATATATATATATATATATATATATATATATATATATATATATATTGTAACGTTACCAAATATGGTAGTTACATAAAGTAAGCAACTATAACGTCAAGTGACGGGAAAGCATGAAAGTATTTCTAGATAAATAAAACTATGTGAACAAAAATGTGTATCTACAGATATATTAGTGTAAAGTTCCGACTATGAAGAAGAAAATGTAACATAGCAGCATCATACAGGAAATGAAGAAAGAAAATAACCCTGAGCCAAAATAAAATGTTAGTAACCAGGCCCAATAGATTCCAACAGTGAGGGGAATCATCAAAATGACTACAATAGATTCCAACAGTGAGGGGAATCATCAAAATGACTACATTAGATTCCAACAGTGAGGGGAACCAACAAAGATAATAGATAATGAAAGTGTAAAACAAAATGACTACAAATAGATCCCAACAGTGAAGGGAACAAATGAAGAAAATGACTATAATAAAAGTGTAAAAGAAGACAACAGGATTCCAACAGTGAGGGGAACCAACAAAAATAACTATGCCAAATAAAGGAAGAAACAACTCAAGAGCAACCACAATGATGGCAGACAAACCGATGTATTGACAAATATAAATGTTATGGAACAACGACTACTACAATGAAAACATTGAAGTAGACGTTCAAACCTAAAGAAGAAGGGAAGAAGAAGGACAAGGAAACATGACATGAAGAGAGAAGAAAATGGATAGACCATACAAGGAATAATCATTCATCAAGTATACTAGAGACAATACTAGTAACTAAAAGAATAGTGATTGTCAACTATGAAGAAACAGTGTTTAACATTTAAGAAATCACAAACAATTATAGTGAGTACTTAATATAAGTGTCAAAACCTGTGACCAGTTAACTAATTTTAACCTAATAAACCCCACAAACAATTCCAGTGATAAGGTTTATAGTGGAAGAAAATGTGTTACTTTCATAGTGGAAATATCAAGAATTAAATAGTCAGAAATACACAGACAGTTAGTGTGACTAGTTTAATGAAGATTGTGATCCAAATAGATCATCATAAGACCACCAAACAATGTAAAATAGAACAGTTACATTATTGTTCATAGAACTGGACAATAAAAACCTTTGTAAATTTCAAAAGAAATGTAACTGAATGCCACGGCAAAACAGAATACAATACAAAGAAAGGCCAGAGAAAGAACAATAACAAACAAAGTAGTTTGTTAAATATCAAACAAATGTGACAGAAATTAGTTACAAACCATGACAAGAAAGATATTATCATTAGTTCAAGAATATATGTATTATTGTTTAAGAAGAAGAAGTGTAAACATGTGTATTAAAACAATTAAGATATTGTAATAGAATACCATACTGAAGTCATGTTAGTAGTAGCAACATGCTGCATTAAAATATGTTGTACATTGTTACATAACCCCATAGGAAAGGCACCTATGAAACAAAAAATCATACATGTTAGTTTAACCAAATAACCATTAACAATTGTGTCATCAAAGATTCATTATAAGTAATGATACACCCTAGTAAACAGTGTATTATATTGAAATACACTACAAATAAGGTAGACCAAATATGATGGCACAAAGCTAGAAGAAATGGAACCTAATATGCCAAATTAGTTAAATAAAATACAGTGTTAAAACATGTACCAAGATTAATGAAAGTATTACCAGTAGTTAGATGAACATCTGGTACTACTATGAGGACAGATTATAAGTATAATGACAATAGTTTTGTGACCAAAATATTGTAAACTAGCTGACTATGAATGCATAGCCAGAAGTAAGCAGAGGCAATGTAACCAACTAGTTAAGCAAGATACTTTATTAAAACTTAAACAAAGATTAATGAGAGTGTTACCAGTAGTAAGAGGGACACCTAACACTACTATGAGAACAGACCATAACCATGAGAATAGTCATTTTATAGATAAATTAATAAAAACTAAATGACCATGATGGTGGAATCAGAATGTAAACAAACAGTAGGTAGCAAGTTATTTATGCAAAATGCAACATACAAACTTGTTTAAAAGTAGATAAAAATGTTATCAATGATCAGAAGAATGTCTGATACTACTTTGAGAATCTATGTCAAGTATAACAATAACAATTTAGTTATTGATCGATCAAAAAATAACTGACTACCATGCCATGACCTAATGTAAACAAACCCATTACTAGAAATTGAAGGGTTCCCAGATAGCTAAAAGCTAACAAATATATGAAATGAATTAGGTACTATAATTGTAAACTAGTTGCATTTATAACATAATATACCTTATATAGAAAAACCATAAATAAAGTGACAATTTTAAGAAAAGAGATAGGAGGGTACTGAAACAATGCTAATAGTATATGAAACACAGCCCTGTACATATACTAAAGTACAAATTCATGTAAATAGACGCTTATATTATTGTTAGATTACAATATCAATGTTATTAGATAAGGAAAAATAGTTTTAAGGACAATTGTGAATAATCGAATAAGAAAAGGGATAGGAGGGTACTGAAACAATGCTAATAGTATTTGAAACACAGCCCTGTACATATAATAAAGTACAAATTCATGTAAATAGACGTTTATATTATTGTTAGATTACAATATCAATGTTATTAGATAAGGAAAAATAGTTTTAAGGACAATTGTGAATAATCGAATATGGGAGCTAAAGACGCCATGATCAGACATTGTTTGGGTACCAATTATTCCCAAATTTTGTATTAAACAAGTTGAGAAATAGACTCAGATCGTTTAATCAAAAGTGTTTTAGTGTAATTAGTTAAGTTTGGTGTAATAAACTTATTAAATATAAGATGCACCATGAAAATCGATAAAATCGTTATAGTGATTTAAATAATGGACGGATTATAATCTTGTTTCGACTTTATTTAAAGCTCAGGATGTCCGCGATTTATTGACACTAACCGTTTAACGATAAGACAAATATTAAGAAAGTTATTACGATTTTAAACTTTTTAATTATTTTTTGTACCAGTGCTGACGTCATGTTAATCTCAAACCCAAACGCAAAATTGGTAAAAAATTAAAAATTTTAATAAGCCAAGGTACTTTGGGTCGGAGAGTTCAAACATTTCAGCCAATCGAATGAATGGAAATCGGCAGACAAGCCGGAGACGTTCCGAAGGAGCGTCACAGTCATCTATCAATCATCAACTAGACAGGACGTGTCACTCGGCGAACCAGATATATGAAGAAGTTTATTTTTGAATTGTGCGCGACACGTAAACATCAGTAACCAACATACACCTAACCTAAATACAACACAAACATTAACGTGTTTACAGTGCGGAGTGAATAAGATTTAAATACGATCAGTGTACAATATCGATGGTATTTGCGAGTGTTGTGCGAAAAATAAACCAGGGAGTACAAATTTTTCATTAATTAACAATAAAACAGAAATAAAAATTTCTGTAAATACCGATTGTTTAGATACTACGCTAATCAATAATAGCGAAGTATAATAATGCTGATGAAATTTATCAGAATTGACGAAAGAATTATTTCGCAATTTTTAACATGATAAATAAAGATTTTAATTATTTTTCATAATTAAAAGAATCACGATTAATGTACTTATTACAAAATACGAGCACAGTAATAATGCTCAATTGACTAACTTTTTTTTTATTTTTTACTGTTGAAGAAAAATATTTTAATTTTTATGCGAAAGAATATTTTATGCTACTGATAGTTATGCATCAGAAATATTATAAATAATATATGTATGTTTAGATTAAGGAGAAATTAATGCTTAATATAATTAACTCTAATAACAATTCACGTTATGAGATAACCTTAAAATCATAACCGCAATTTGCCACCTTTTTGTCATAAGTCTGTTCTCATATAATCCAAACCAGATGAAAACAATAACAAGAGTTTTTTTTTAATAACTTTTTCTCTTGTAAATAAATAATTCCCACAGTGAGTTATTAAAATATAATAATACATTTTAGCAGTGCAAACCAACGCACTTGTTTATTGTCAAGCAACTACTGTATACTGCGTACGAATTCCCGCGTACGATAATACCATAATTATCTATTATATGGTACCAATTCTCTATTTTAATATTTGTTTGTTCGTTTTTTATTAATTGTTCATTTAATATCATTATAAAACGCCACATCTTGTATCTGGCATCATGTTACTTAAAAGAACCACACGAACTTGGTAATTAACTTATGTAAGAGGACATAACCTCTCAAAATAAAAACTATTGTATAACCTACAGGGTTACCAGCCTTGAGGCTAAGGAGAGTTTCATTTTAATTTTGTTCATTGTAATTATTATCAGTAAAATTATTAATGACTGATTGTTAATTTTTAAAAAGATTTTATAGCATTCTTAACTGTTAATAAACCTCTACATTTCGTTACCAGTGGAAAAAGAGTTTAATTTCAAACTTAAAATAGTTCATTTTTTCATAGCTAGTTCTACCAAAAGGTGGCGGAAGAATTCAAATATTCCTGATAACTCAGAACTTTATTTAGCTGTTATATTATTATTATTGTGCATGCTAGTCACGTTTGATATTCAAACAGAATATCTACTTGTATATGTAGCGTGTATGTTGCAGCTGAGCAGTCACCTAACCGAACAACAATATCCACATATGGTAAGTGGGGAGGTTACTAGCGGAGTGCGAGAAATACTTTTAAATTAAAAGAATTAACCAGCGATACCCACATATTTATCAATCACAATCAGACTGATAATAATAATTATAATTTGAACATTTTATTATACAACATAATTGTGGATACCGGAGCGTATCAACAAGCAACACAATCGAAACACACTTAAATACTATCTCACATCTTGTATCTTGTTACAATATATATAAACACACATATATATATATATATATATGTCTGTGTGTAACTCTTCATATTTTGAGTTTCTTGATATCATTTTATGTTACATATTATATTAGTAAATAATTTTACTAACAAATGGTGTGCTTGTGCGTGTGTGTGTGTGTGTGTGTGTGTGTGTGTGTGTTGTGGTTATAGTATTGAAGACAACCAGTGGCTGTAAGTGGTCAAAATATCGTGTTCTAATATTTTTTCGATGGTATATGCTCGTCGACCATTTACCTTGCAATAACGTCCAATAACGTTCGTTTGTTTACATCTACGTTATCTCAAAACACAATTCTGAACAACACATGGTTAAGAAACGAGATGTAATATGACATGCCCGGGTACCGCCTGTGTCCATCCCTGTGGGAACTGGAACGATCAAGTATTGTTTCAGAAACTAAATATCACTATTGTTTGACGACTCGGAACACTAAGTTTTTTATAAGTAAAATCGTAAAGATTTACCTTACAGCCTAAACCGGCTTTCACCTTTAGAAGGCTTCATCAGAGACGGTTTAGGCTGTAAGGTAAATCTTTACGATTTTACTTATAAAAAACTTAGTGTTCCGAGTCGTCAAACAATAGTGATATTTAGTTAATTAACGGACACGTCATGGACAACGAAATCCAAGAATATTGTTTCAGGTTTCGCTTTAAAATGTTATTGTTGCCTGCGACGTTTTCTATTAACCCAAGTTCTGTTCTGTAGGCGATCGTAACATAATATTGTGTGTGTGTGTGTGTGTGTGTGTGTGTGTGTGTGTGTGTTGTAGCATAACAGAAATATCACCTTAAAATTTAACTTAATACAACATTACTAAAGAAGAACTATCAATAGTGAGTGAGAAAAAATAAATGCTTAAAAAATAAATTAAAGAAGCTGATCATTATAGCCGATAAAATGTTAATAAAATTAAACTGAATAACAAAGACAACTCTTGGTCCATATATAAATAACCAACTATAAAAAACCTCAATACAACAGCAGTATACCCAGTAGTTTGAGGAGCAGTAAATGAAAAGACAAAAGTAAAAAGTAAACAAAAAATTAATAAGGCATTGTAATTAAATTACAATGCAATTAAAATAAATTGTAAACTAAATGTAAGCCTAATTTAAGAACACGGTGAAAACAAACCAAAAGACTACCAATAGTGTAGAAACAAACCAAAAACTACCATAGTGTAAAAACAAAAGACTACCCTTAGTGTAGGAAACATCAGGTGAAATACCATAATAAATACAATAAAAGTTAGAGACTACAGTGAGTGTAGAGAATAACAAGTGACACACTATAATAAAAAATAGTGTAGGAGATAAAAATTATGTAAAAAGACTACCATTAGTGTAGAGAGATACCCCATAAAAAACATAAGAATAAAAGACAGTCTAATGACTGAGAATAGTGTTAATAATAAAAGTGTTTTAAAGATTAGGTATAATAAAAATTTAATAGATGTAAGATGTTTTTATTTTATTTTTTTAATCAAATTAGGTATAGTAAATATAAAATACAGTTAATAACAGAAAGTGTTATTAGTAATAAGATGTTTTAGTATAATTAAAATTGTTACAAAAGGAAACATAAAAACAAAGGACAGTTAATGACTGAAGGTATTGTTAGTAATAAGATGTTTCCATTATAGCTTAATGATATATAAAAAATAATAGGCATAAGATATTTTTGTTATGATTAAATGATATAAAAATTAGTAGATATAAGATATTATGTTGAATTTAAATAATGTTCAATATTTTCCAAGTTTGTTAAAGCAGAGAAGGCAAGTAGGTAATATAAATACTGTATTATTAAACTGAAACCATATAAACAATAATAGGGCAAAATAACTAACAAACCCCAATAGAAAAACAAACAGCATTTTAGACCAAAATAACTACTACTTAGAGTCAAACCCAAATGAATAAATTCAATAGAACTGTATATAATTAATAGAAACTAGTCCATGTAAAACAAAGATATGAAAATGTAATCAGTACAGAAACAAATATTAGCAAAAGTAATGACAAAAGAATAAAATTAACTTTATTTGGAAATAGGTAATACTAGGCCTAAGGGGTACTCAACTCAGATAAAAAGTAAATTAATCAATATTGGAGTATTATAACAACAAATTATTAACAACAAGCAATAATCATGGAGTGAGTAAAATTATTTAAAGGAAATATTAACATAAAATCACTTGTAAACCATTTAATTATTAATATTGTAAAAAATGCAAGGCCTATAAGAAATATCAAAAATTGTAAATTTTAGGCTTATCTGAACTTAAAACAGACCCAGTTATATATCGAATTATGTAAAATTAGCATAAGAATATTGCTAGATAGTTAAATTTTCATAAATTACAGCAATAAATAGGAAAACTTGTCATGTATTTTTATGAGTTGAAATCAAATCCAAGACATGTAAATTTGTAAAAACAATGGTAAGAGGAATAAGATATTTTATAAATTACCACCGAAACGACGACTTTAAGTTATCAGTCTATTGTTACTCGTGAATGTGTACAGATCAAAATTTACGGACGGAAGATCTGAAAAATAGAAATAGTGAAAAAAACATTGAAGAACAACCTCGGAAAATGTTACAGAGGTTACCAAATGGAAAATAACACCACTACATTATAACTAACACCAAAACTGAACCAGAACAACAGCAATAATAATATCCATTACGAGCACGAGAAATCAACCGCCATTTTGTGAAATATTCAACAAATATTATCTGGATACGAACTCAACAGATTTGAACAAAGAACACTGCACCAATAAACTATCACAGAACAACCTCGCCGAGGAGAGAAGAACACTTCACACAATTTTCCAGAAGTACTACAACATCGCAGAGGAAGGAATACACATTTATATTTGAGGGAGCAGACCAAACATAGCAGTCGGCGTGTGTAGCAGAAATCCGAGGTGAACGGCAGCCATTTCATTTTACTGGCGACCAACATGGACACAGCCTCCACGAGCCAGTGACGTCATTCTACGAATTGGTTCGAATTTTTACTTAATAATTGACAATTTTCAGAATCCTGTTACTTTTAGCAAATAATAATTTAGATTAAAGTATTTGTAAGTATTGTATCTTGTTCCTTGCCCTCTCTGACCATTTCGACAGTTAAAAGAACTCGAAATAATTAATTTTGTAAAGTTATATTTTGTCATTTTATCACAATCGACCTGAGTGAATTTCAACCAATGCCATAGTCGATGCGCGTAAGATTGGCGCACAAATTCAAATTTTAAAAAATAAACATCAGAATTACTCAAATACTTGGTGTTCATGATTATTTGTGTTATAAATATTAGCTTTTCCTTTCTTCTAAACATAATTTAGAAATATTAGAAAAATATATCAAGAAGAAGAATAAGAGGAGCTAAGTTAGAAGAGAGAATACTTGATCTGACTACATAACAAGATTATCTCTAGTGAACAAATATTTTGACACACAATTACTAATTTACACACTTGAAGGTAATTAAAAATTTATAATTAATTAATTATTTAATTAATTGACAAAATACAAAAAATATATAAAAAACATTAATTAAAAATTTTTTAATTAAACTTATAAACACAACATTTTTTCTTATCAACATAATACATTATTTATCATTTATTTGTTTTATTGCTGTGTGTGTGTGTGTGTGTGTGTGTGTGTGTGTGTGTGTGTGTGTGTGTGTGTGTGTGTTAGAGTTTATATTGATATTTAAGTTTGGGAAATCGATGGCCTGAGAAAATTACCAAGAATGTCAAGATTAAAAACAAATCATTCGGATGAAAAATCATGTGCTCACCAAAAATTCTTTTTGATACACAAGTGTCGACCGAGACGGTATACACTGAGCGTGAATCACTTCTGCATTATTGACTTTTCTACAAAGTAAATGGTAATTTATTTCATTCGAGTCCACTCTTCTGTATACATTAGCTTGCAAAAAAAGTTTCGTTGCTATAAAAAAGAAATTAATTTATGAACTCATACGTTAACATATCACAAGTTTATCCAATAGAATATTTTCTCTATACTTTTGGTTCCCATGATTATATTGTCACAATAGAGTTTTATCACCTTATGTTTACACAATTGTACAAACAATATGGTTGATCTCGATATATGCTTGTGTGCGTGCGCGCGTGTGTAAGTGTTTTAGGTTTACTTGTATGTGTTTGTGTGCCTGTCTATAATGTTCCATGCGCTTATTTATGTGTAATGTTATGTGTATAAGGAACTGATCTGTATTAGGCTACACAAGTGAATGTTGCAATCAGATACATTTATTTTTCACAAACCTCTTCACAGTAAAAACATGTCTTCTTCCCTTCAAGTATTGTATAATTCAACGTGACTTTTACATTAATCATGTTCTTCGTAGTCGTTCCACGCTTCTTTCCAGAATTCTTGATCTCACTCCTTTTGGTAGTAACTTTTCCTGCCTACATCCTATGGAAATGGACGCTGTCCAGAAGGTGAGAATCTAGGCCAAGATACAAGGAAAACGAGACTCGCTGTTAAAATTAAACAGGGGTGAAAAAATAACACGTTACATAAATACGTCATATCAACACGAGGAGTTAGATTGTACCGAGTCCCAGTAAAATATACAGATTTTGCGAATAAAATACTAATCCAAACCTCTTCCACACCCACTAAGAGATGACCCCTCACCAACAGAAGAGAAGATGGCTCACCAACAGTGGTTGACAGCAAAATATTTATAATCTTTGATCCTCTCTGTATTTCATCAGTTTAGCAGGCTCAAAAAGCTGAAATTACGTGAAACCATAAATATTTCTTAAATACTGAAAACTTCCAGGCTAATACGTAGATCGTGGTGGGATACTAAAAACGACGTTTCTGTTATCACTGAAGTTTCTGCGCCTAGCGCGGCAGCCATCTTCACAGCGGGAACAAATGGAAAAATTGTCTCAAAGAATGGATGGATTGACTGGAAATGTGATAGCCTACGCAATTTTATGGTATTGTTTCTGTTCTTCTCCTTTTTTCTCCTTCCTTTCTTCTTCTAAATCTTCTTCTTCTTATTCTCCTTGCCTCTAGTGCACAGTGTTGTCATAGGCCTTCCTCAACTCATTTTAGCGTTTCCTGTCGTAATCTGTTCTTATCGCCAACAGATAGGCTGCTTTTACACAACATCATGCCAGCGTGTTGCAGCTTGTCCTCTCGCACTCTCTTTTCCACCGAAATTCTCCATTTTAAAACGTCTTAAGATAACATTTTAAATTAAGTGTAATGACCCTAAACTACTATCAGATTGCAGCGGAGTCGGAAATTTAATTTTTTTTAAAATCTCATTTACACAGTAGTAAATACAAGTAAACACAAGATTCTTTCTTCTCCCTAAAACCTACTGTTCGAAGTAAGTATTTTTGACAAACATATGGTAATTATTTTCCTTTACACTGTTACGGTTGCAATAATTTGATGTCAAGTTTCGTCGATGTTAAATTAAAATTGCTATCCAGTCGTAATCCATCGTTATGATTGAACCAGCGAAGCGAGTACTTTGGTTCAACTCGGCATTTTTCTGTCAATCTGCCTGTCATATAGACCAGTGTTCCGCAACCTTTTTTTACTCACGGCACACCCCAGACGGACCTAGACTCAACACGGCACACCAAAATGTCTGTCCCCTAAAAATCATATGAATCTTAATATAATTACGAAATATTACGTCGTTATGTAATCAATTATTATTATTAGTAGTAGTATTATTATTAATATCATTATTGTTATTATTATTATTATTAATATAAAACAGGAATAGACTCATGCATTTATTAACAATTTATTAACTTTAATTCACTGTAGAAAATACGAATTTTAAAGTAAATAACTCTACTCATACCATTGCGGTGAACACAAAGCTTGCCGCCTGTAACCCATCAAACCGGCCCAATATTTCAGGCGAGAATACAAATAACTTAAGATAAGCAAACTATAAAACAATATTGAGTAAATAAATTACGTTTAATTTGTATGAAAATATAACAATTATCAGCATGTATTAAAGAATAAGCAAGCACCTTGTTACTTAAAATCGACAATTAATTTATTACAATAATAAGTAAAAGTTCGCGTCACACCTTTCACCTTGTGACGGCACACTATTGTGCCGCGGCACACCGGTTGCGGAACACTGATATAGACCACTACTTTAAGTGTTAAGCGCAAAGGGGACATCTCTATCTGTCGTTGTATCTATCTGCCTGTCTGAATATTTGTTTAGGGTATGTTTCATACAAGCTTTTGAACACATTAACTAATTTTTATAAAACTTATGAAAAGCATGCGTCTCCATACTTTTACCCTACAATATCCTATTGTTTTTGAGATTGATAAAAAACAATATGGGGAGAAGGAGGCAAAAATGTGAGGGTTTTAAATTTTTTTTAAATTGGCAAAGCCCCATTTGGGGTATCAGTTTAAAGGAAATGTTAACCACAATCTGAATATAGTGTTTTTTTTTTATTTCAAAATTGAGCACGTCAGGGGTCAAAATGTGGGTGAAAATTTTCATAAAACTGCAAAATTCCATATGGAGTATCAAATTAAAGAGAATAGTAAATAATATCTAAATGTAGTGTTAAACATCAAAACTTTTTAAATTTAGGGACTCCAAGGCCCAAAATGGGATTAAAAATTTGAACAAATTGTCAGCCTAAAAGAAATTGTATTTCAAATGGGAATGTTTCAAATTTTTAGTGTTTGTTGTATGATTTTGTCCTCTACAATTGTTATATAAATTCTTCGTATTGTTTAAATTAGCAGCCATCCTTACTATTTCTTTTATGAATTTGCTAACTGCTATAATGTTTATTGTTCGAGTAAGCTTTTCGTCATCACTGACATCATCAGGTCTTAAACAACGTCTATCAACTGTACGTTGTGGGCTTTTATACTTTAGGCCCCTCCCCTTATGTCATCGCCCCTCCTATTGGTTCTAGCTGCTGCCGCTCTTCACGGGAACTTTGTCTATATTTTTCCGTTAGGCATTTTTCTAACGTCCGTCAAATTGTTTTAAGAATCTCCCGTTAATGTCTTCATTCTTGACTTATAATTTTTGTTGTAACCTTTTTCATTTCGTCATTTTTAGTGTGTTATTCTTATTATTTTAATTTATTTTTGTTTATTATTTAATATATAATAAAATATGTCTTCATTTGTAAAATCCACTTTTATATTCATTAATTTAAATCTTCTTTAAAACAAAAAATTAATTTTAATGAATATAAAAGTGGATTTTACAAATGAAGAAATATTTTATTATATATTAAATAATAAACAAAAATAAATTAAAATAATAAGAATAACACACTAAAAATGACGAAATGTAAAAGGTTACAAAAAAAATTATAAGTCAAGAATGAAGACATTAACGGGAGATTCTTAAAACAATTTGACGGACGTTAGGAAAATGCCTAACGGAAAAATGTAGACAAAGTTCCCGTGAAGAGCGGCAGCAGCTAGAACCAATAGGAGGGGCGATGACATAAGGGGAGGGGCCTAAAGTATAAAAGCCTACAACGTACAGTTGATAGACGTTTTTTAAGACCTGATGATGTCAGTGATGACGAAAAGCTTAGTCGAACAATAAAAATTATAGCAGTTAGCAAATTCATAAAAGAAATGTTATATAAATAGTTAAAGAAATAGTTGAGGAACTGGGATTTTTGTACTTTTTTCCATAATTGAAAAATTCTCTAATATCGAAATTTATGTAGTAATCAGTATACTTATTTCCAAACAGTGAGCGAGGTCTGCAACTCATGGAGCTTACTAGATCATAATTGGTTTCGGCTGCGGAAGTCATTTCCAACGGCGTAGTCTCCGTGTTGAGTACTCAAAACTTCTATTGACCTTTAGTAGTAATCAGCTGGCTTCAGGAGCATCTGATATTGGTCGTCTGGTGGACGGATTCGGTGTCTGGAGTGAAGAACAGAAAAGCTATACACATTTCACACGTTTACAAGTTGTCTGCTTCGTTTATGAATTAAATGGAATTTAATAAATGGTATCGACGTGAAATAAATTCTACGGAAATTCTGTGGGTGTGTTTGCGGTGACTAGGAAATGGCGTGAGTTACGGACGCGCGAACAGGTGTTCTTAAAGACACCATTCTCGCTGAATTCCAACACAAAGCGCTCAATTTACCATTAACGTATTTCAAATTACGCTGTTGTGAGTTGAGAGTTCCGCTTGCTCTCACATAAGTACGCAAACAATGACGAATTCCATGAGTTGCCTCACTGAAGAGAAAATACGTTTCACACAGCTCAGCTCTGCACCAGTTAATATTAGAGGGAGGCAGACTTTCAATAATAGGTAGTGAGAAAACAGTAGTTTGAACTCCGTTGATTGCTTTTGCGGCACAACAAAATATTGTTGCAGTGAAAATTGTTAGAAACACGCCAAAATGCAATTATGGCGTTGGAAAAATGATGTTTTTCCTCATATAGTAACTGAGGATTTCCCGTTTATCACGATAACGATAATTCTACAATAAAGATAATCAATGAATTGAACATGAGAAAAAAATCATTTGCAGAATTGTAGTATAAAACAATCGGGAATTAATAAACGTTTTTAATTTAATGTTTTTGTGGGTGAGCCAGCAGTGTTAGCGTCTCTGACTCATAATCAGAACGTTGCTGTGCTGCCGATGTGGTGAGATCGAGTCAAGGTCACGATTTGCTCGTCCACCCGCACGTACGCGGACAAATAATACGTACGTCTTCTCTGGCATACCCGGGCCAGATAAGTAACAGGGCACACAATATATAGGCCTACTACACACATAAAAAACAGTCTCCCCCCCCCACCGCACGGCTTGCACCCGGGCGTGTGTTAAAAGGTTGGCTAATACCTCTCTGGCTGGGCTGAGGCGTGAGTTCTATCACGGCCGGAGGGCGCAACAGGGCTGTGACTTAATGCCTGAAGTGAAGAAGAAGAAGAAGAAGAAGAAGAAGAAGAAGAAGAAGAAGAAGAAGAAGAAGAAGAAGAAGAAGAAGAAGAAGAAGAAGAAGAAGAAGAAGGAGAAGGAGAAGGAGAAGGAGAAGGAGAAGGAGAAGGAGAAGGAGAAGGAGAAGGAGAAGGAGAAGGAGAAGGAGAAGAAGAAGAAGAAGAAGAAGAAGAAGAAGAAGAAGAAGAAGAAGAAGAAGAAGAAGAAGAAGAAGAAGAAGAAGAAGAAGAAGAAGTCTTATTTAATGTTCTTATAAATTGTCGTAACGTAAAGGTTTACTTAAAATAATTTAAGTATTTTACAGCACCATTATAATAACACCGGATTTGTTGCACGTGGATACTAGGGCTAAGTAGAAAAAATTGCACTAATTAGATCAGTAATTACTGCAAAATATTTAATATGAAAATACTACATAATATTTACAGACGATTTATGGGCATTAACAATATTTTTGTTTTTGTATGATTCAATCAAACCTCTGCCTCATTCCAAAATGAGCAAAACGTTTTAGTGTTAATATAATATATATAGACATACGTTAAACTCAGGTTAAGTTGTTCTTATTAGCAAAAACAATCAGTATCTTCAAATGAAATAGGGTCTATAACACAGTTTTGAGACTATTCTAATGCAGAACACACGTCCCGAGGTACCATTTTTTCAGTCTCTACCACTCAGCTTGCTAGTACCGACAATGGTTATTACAATTTTTAGGGTTCTCGACTTGGAGTGAAAGTTGAAACTTCACAGCAAAGGATAATGTTGACATCTGAATATAGAGTAATTTTATTTACAGCAGGACACTAGACGAGGAAGGGGGGCGAAAGGTATTGAATGGCTAAAAAAAAAAGAGTTTTCAAACACATGTGGATCGGTAACACTGGTCAACAAAATTTAATTTTTTGTTTGTTAAATAAAAGGAAATAACTGGTTCTTATATTATTTTCAGCGCTAACTATATTTAATATTACCTTGTGTATCCAGGTACACTGGTGCTCCTCCTTGCAACTTCAATGTTTCTTTAAAAACTACGCGTTTCGGGACTCATGGTCCCGAGTCGCTTGCAAGTTCCGATACGATGCGCATCGTGTAGTTGTGTAATTGTATACACGCGGTATGTGCGAGTGAAACTTTTTATTTTTATTTTTATCTTATTAAGTTGACGTACTCCATGTGAGTGATTCTTGTTTTTTACCAACCTGATGATGGGACCATGAGTCCCGAAACGCGTAGTTTTTAAAGAAACATTAAAGTTGCAAGGAGGAGCACCAGTGTACCTGGATACACAAGGTAATATTAAATATAGTTAGTTACATGCAACTTGGAGACCACAACACAATATGTATATTTTCAGCGCTGATTACAAATATGCTTACAGTGTTTTTCCTATCGGGCATAGTTTTTATAACTAACATATTTTTTCTTTTGAAAAAGAAAATTATGTGACAGTAATATAACGAAATGTTATGCACTTTGTATTTCCCTAAAATCTACTTCTGTTGGAATTTTTGCTGTAATTTCCAATAGGTAGATCCCTTTTTAGATTCCAGCAGTAGTCAGCTAGTACTTTTGGGTTCCATTTTTCCATGCTGGATATTTCCTGGTGAAAGCGTTCACCACGTTCGTCACTCACAGCGCGAATATTGTTTGGGAAAAAATCCAAATGCAAATCTAAGAAATGAATTTTGAGTGACGTATTACATCCAACTTCTCTGTAATTTTGAAGAAGCTCTCTGTAGTTTACAAGTTCTCTGTAGTTATCCGCCTTATGGTTTCCCAGGAAGTTGTTAACCACATTTTGAAATAATTTGATTCAGAACCCTCAAAATCATTCAAACTTACTTCAAATCCAGGATCACTATAGTTTTCTTATTTGTAGACCAACAAAAAATATACTTCCTTAATCTTAGCATCACTTATATTAATTAGGAACTTGTTTTTCAGAAAATGAAATCCTGCACTATTACAATCCATTGCTTTAACAAAACATTTCATTAAACCAAGAATGCCATGCGTAGTGGAAGAAGATACATTTTTTTAGGTTTTACTAGTGCTTGACTTACAACATTCTTCTCTCCTACAGACAGTGCTTCTCTCTTTTTGGCCACTGCATTTTGATGTAATGATTTTTCCTATCCCTGCTGTCTATTCATAAAAGAAGCAACAGAATTTAGTCTTCCCTACTTGCAATCCAAGTAAAAGTGGTAAAAGTGCTATCATTTTCAGATCTGAACAAATATGGCATGAACATTTCTCATACTGAATCCTGATCAATACAAGTTTCATGTATGAGTCCTTCATGTGAGCAGCATAAGCTAAAGGGATTGATAGGTATTAATTTCCAGTGTGAAGTAGGACTGCTTTCAAACTAAGCTTTGAAGAGTTTATAAAAAGACGCCATTCTTCAGGAAGGTGGATGTGTTCCAAAGCTATCAGTTAAGAATCCACGTCATTACAATACATTAAGTCCACGTGTACTGAGAAAAGAAATGTTCATACTTATACTGCCTTATTTTTAGTATTATGCTGTAAAGATTCTATCCTTTCAATCTTGTTGCCAGTCTCTCTGCTTGACTCTTTAATAAATTTAAGTGATTAATTAAGTGAGGTTAAGTATATGTTTTCTTTTAAAAAAATCTGGGTTTCTTCTTTCTTCATCACTTGACAAGGTTCAATGTTAGTATCAACTTCACATCTTCGCCGACATTCCATGTTTCTGGTGGTAATGGAATTGGAAGATCTGGACTGTGTGGCATTGGCCTTACAACAGAGGGAATATCGGGGGCATTTAACATTAAGTCTAGTCTTAACTGTTATCCCACATATTTTTGTTATATAAAACCGTGGTGTGATCCTTCGGTTCACCCCAAATCATTGGAATTACAAATGACATGTGACGAGATCCATTTACCTAACCAATAACAATGATGATGACTATTCAGTAACCCAAACAATTTTATTTCACTTATCAATTTAGCTGCTGCAGTAAATAAACCAAAGCTGTTCAGCTGGTATTATTTAAGTCCACAAAATTCTATGCATATGGAGTTCGTGCATGGTACTTACTGAAAAATGAAAAGGGCAGTTACAAAAAAAAACTAAGGCTGATAAAGAAATTCTGACTACATATTCAGAATCAGCACCCAAATACACGTACTAATTACAAAAAGTTGAGCAGTTAACAAAATCACTGTTGACCAGTGTATTTGGAGAAAACCTGCGATGTGTAGCATAAACTGAAACAGCTGAGAATTTTAAGCTGTTGAACCACATAAGAAACAGAAGAAATACATTATTAAATCGTGTTTATTTTCAGGAGTTTGAAGTAACTGGAAAAATGTATGTAATGAATGAAATCAATTTACTGTTTCATGTTTACGTTTATTGAATATTTTTCCTTATTAAAAATTACACTTACTATTTATCATATTTATAAGTGAATGAAGGTCAAGATATAATATTTTAGAACAATATGGCTACGATTATGCCTAACAGATAGCTCCTTAAATTTATTCTAATTATACGACTAATTTATTTAGCTCCCTGAGGAAATGATTATTTTGTTATAAAATACTAAAAAAAGCCTGTCCCCTCCGTAACTTGAAAATTCAAGGGAGAAAACAAAACGTATATATAATTTTGTTTACCTTTCTGTATTGTGATTTTTCTTCTGGCGGATTTAGCTGTCAATTATTAGTCAATTTTTCATAATAAACCAATTTTCTCTCCGGCATCAGTAAAAACACATCGTCATTCTGCTAATGAAGCAATTTTAATTCCACCCTGAGAAACAAAGAAATTGAAGTTAAACGGACAAAAAAAATTTGCTTCACATCACAAACCCATCTCATTTTATTTACATTGCCTTTGAAAAAAAAAATTATCTTTACAATAAGACTTGATTTTGCTATCTGGTACATCAGGTCTTTTATGTTATCGTTGCCAAAGTAGTAAACAATTTTCATTGTACGTAGTAAGGTGGTGATTTATGTCTCTCGTAACAGCTTCGTAAATGTTTTCTAGCCAGGTTTATCAATAGTTGCTTTCTCGCCTCTTTCTGATAGACGAATAACAACTAAATACCCCATTATATGTTTAACCTATGTAATGTTGCCAGTACAACCTACTTGCTTTACATAGTTCATTTACATCTATAAAAAATGTATTTGCAGTAAAGCTAGCAATAAAAAAGCTCTCTCTCTCTCTCTCTCTCTCTCTCTCTCTCTCTCTCTCTCTCTCTCTCTCTCTCTCTCTCCATTTATGCACCTAAGCATTCAAAGAATTTCGACGAAACCGAAACATCGATGCATTATAATGTTTTTAGGCTTTTGAAACGTATAATGTGGATTACGTTTGGTGGATTTCGTAAATCATATCCAAACCACAGACGATCACAAACAGAGCATGTACAACCAAATTTATTCTCACTAAAACGTTTGCTAAACTCAATGTCAGCAGCGATTATTTCTGTCTTGATGCGTTTACATATCAAATTTCTAGACTGTGGGGAATCGAAAGTGTGGAAGCGTCACGTCTTTCGATGACGATTTTTGTGGAGTGACCCCTACAGCCTAAAAACATTATCATGTTGAAATAGATTATGAGTAAATTAAAAGTGTTTCATTTTATCGCTGTAATGTAAAGTTAAAGTGAGTGAGAAAGAAACATAAATTTTCAGGTTAAAGAAGTGTACCATGTTGTATATCGGAGGCAGAACGCCAGTACAGCATCGAATTCAACACCGGAAACTCGTGCTGAAACAACTGCAAACAAATTACAAAATGCATCCGAAACGGTTTGGTGAGAAAACACAGTCTTATGTGTTATGCACTTAGCATCACCAAGAGTGCACATCACGTATATATGCACATTAGGTCTGTTCTCAGGTGGGAGTACATGGTATCTCTTTACATAACAAGGGGAGGAACATAACATTCCTGTTAGGATAAGTTTCATTGCGTTTACGTTATGACGTTGTAAGAATGTGCATGTGAATCTCTCACTTAAATTGTGTCATAAAATTATAAAGTAGAATAAATTTACTGTAAGTAAATTAACTTTATTTTGTGTTTTACCTTCGTTGAATACAATGGCAATTTTTTTAAAAACAAAAAAGGTGAATTTCCTTTCCCATACACAATATAACAATGTTCAAAGAAATCATCATCAGCGGCGCAACAACCCATTACTGAGTCAAGGCCTCCTTTAACAGCCTCCGCGCCAGTTGTCCCGGTCAAGTGCAGCTGCTCTCCAATTCCGGGTCCCAAGGATGTGGCGCGCATCATAGCTCACACTGTCTTCCCAACGTAGTTCGGGTCTACCAACTCTCCTGGTGCCATAGATCTGTTCTGTGAGTGCCTTTCTTGGTATTTCATTCTCCCCCATTCTGATCACGTGTCCAGCCCACCTGAGTCTACCAAGCTTTATAATTTTCACAATATCTGGTCCATTCAGAAGTCTGTTCAGTTCTTGGTTGGTTCTTTTCCTCCATTCACCTCCCACACATATTGGACCAAATATACTACAGAGGATTTTGCGTTCATGAACCAGCAGGCTTGACTCAGACTTTCTAGAAATGGTCCAGGTCTCAGAACCACAGGTGAGAACTGGGCGGATCAGTGTTTTATACAAAAGCAGCTTGATGCTCCTGGCAATTATTCTGCTTTGGAACAGGGGTCTGAGACCAAAGAAGCACCTATTAGCTGAGGTGATACAATATAACAATGTTCAAAGAAAACAAGTCGTATTCTAAAACAATTCCTACCGCGTAAGACGGACATCGTCGGGTCAAAACTTTATGAATATTAAACACTTTTGTTGTGTTGCTTAATTTGTTTTTACACAAAATTGTGTTCATTACTTTCTCATTCTTTACTTGAAAAAATTCTTGTTCCATTATACAGTTTTCTGTATTGTACTGTAGGTTGTTTTTTGACGTAGAATACGTCTTACCTTTCAGGCCAGCAATAGGCACCCCCAACCAGAAAATCGAGATTTACGTTTCACGTCACATTTGAAATTGAAATATTATCTAAACGACAAAAGATTCACGCTTATATGAGGTACCATTCGACAGATACAGGAACAAAGATAATAAATAGCACAATATAAGTGGGCTATTGCATCATCCAGCGCGGAGTGAGCGGGGGAGAAATAGAAATGTTTTGCGCCGCTCGGCGCACACTAAAATTAGTATTTCTCCGGTTTTCGATGCGATAAAACGTTGAGTAAGGTGTCGTTAAAATTGTCTTATCGGGTACTATCTACATAGTGTATCATAGTAGCGGTGATATTATTAAGAGGTTTGAATAATCGTAATTAAAGTTGTAAAAATCGTGTGTTCGGACAAAATGTCGCGGTATATGGATGCTGAACTTGCTCAAAAGTATCGTAAACTCATACAGGAGAGTAGAGAAAATCATGAGGAATTCAGAAAACCCAAAATGACTAATGCCGAACGTCAGAGGATTTACCGACAACTCTTAAAAGACAAGGAAATAAATACTGAAGTCGAGTTGGATGAGGAAGAGCTCCCGACTTCGCAAGTGTATCAGCCGATCGAATTCAGCAAAACGTGGCAGTTAGCTACAAAGCACATCCACAAAACATTCTTTAATAATGAATTTGGACACGCGTGTGACGTTTGTGACAGACTGTGGTTCCAGATGGACGTAAAGATAGTGGCTGTTAAAGTGATGCCGTTGCAACACCATGGAGACCAGAATTAATTACCATAGTAACAAGTAAATAAACAAATGATATATAGCGGCATCGGAACTATACCTTTATCCGTTCCTGTAGTTTTAATGTTTTTATTCATAACACATTAGCATCCCTAAAGCACACAGACGTATTCTACGCTCTGAAAATTTGCGGCCGTGGCTCCGACACACCCACCGCCGACTTTTTTAGAATTTCAATGAAATTACCGAAACACTATTAATCGTGTTGACTTTCGTGACAGTGGAAAAGTAATCGTTACATAAGACTCTCTAAACTCAATTCTTGGCCGTATCTGATTATTCAACCTCTAGGCTTCTGCCTCATAAATAACTAGACCTATATTCATGGTGGTTAGTATACACTCAGTTGTAAGTTTTTTGGTTATTTCTACTCGACTATACTTGATTCAGTGTTTATACGTTACTCTTTTTCTGTGCTACTCTATTCTAATGAAATAATAGAATTTGTGCCCAATTTTTACAGCCAAATTAAAGTCGTTTAGAAATACGTAGGAATTTGTGAAAAACAAGGCAAATTCCTTTCTGAAACTGATTTAGTATTTTTTGAATAAAACCACACGTTCTTTTTATATACGTTAATTTATTATCGAGATAACTAACCTGTCTCTATGTACTTAACAATTTTTGAAAAAGTTGGAAAATAACATTCTTCACAAATGGGATTTGCGTACCTTACAGGAACTGCAAGTCTTTCTTGTCTCTCCTTAGAAATTACAGTGATATGTGCAGGAGTTTGTTTATATCCATACATAATTATTATTGTAACCTAAATATTTAAACGGTAAATTACATTAACTACTTGTTTAAAATTACGTAATGGAGAGAAAGAAATAGATTGCAAGACACTAACTATCAAAGACAACATGTGGCACTATCGACAGAAACTTAGGAACAAAGATTAAACAAATCAAAAAATTAAATTTTACTAAACGTAGCTGGCCATGTTATCTTACATGGGAGTAAGGCAGTGATTGTGGCCACAAAAGGTTTTAACAAACACACGTCTTCCAACACGAGATGAAGTTTCTGCGAAGCGTGAAGAAACACAGGAAACTTGTTACAATAAGAACCTAATTCTTGAAGAACTAAATACAGCCTATAACAACGTCAATAAAAATTAAAAGTCATATGCAAAAATCGAAATAGCGCGTAAGGATAAATAGAAAAATAAGTCTAAATTGATCCGTCCGGCTAGTTCTTATTCGAGGCAATTTGGTATTTGAGGCAGTAGTATACTCAACAGGATTGCCCAAAATCGGCTGAATTGGTGGGAACATCTTTGACGTATGGATGACTGCCGCATCCCCAAACAACTATGGAGCTTTAAGCCGAGGGGACGCAGATGTGTGGGACGTCCGAGGAAGCGCTGGAGTGACTAACTCTAATATTTGCCTGTTTGAGACCGAAACAAACCATCCTTGGTTTAATTCTTAAAGATCGTGGTGATGTTGATGATGAAATCTAAACAAAATAAAACTAAACAAGCTGTAACATACAAAGCAAAGGAAGAAGTAATGAAGCAAAGACAAAAGCAAAGTTGGACAGATAAGTGAAGACGATACAGCAAAATAACTGAACCATTTAGCGTAAATGGTAATGATCATGATGATGATAATGACAAAGATTACAACGCCCAACTGTATACGTCTCAAAAGACAATAATCGGTTTCCTGGGCCACGTTCTAGTAAAATCTGTTATTAAACAGTGCTGCCTTGGTTTACCTAACGTTCTGAGTGCCTCACATTATTGTGTGTGTGTAAATACAGGTGCGAGCACAATGCGAGCAGCAGTATTGTGTGTCCTAATGCAGCTGTTAAACGTACCATCAATTGTGGTTAGCGTAACCCAAACTGTTGATCCACAGTCAACACACAAATGTTGCCAGAAATAACGAGATAATTAATAACGTTCCAAAATGTTTACACTGTTCAAACAGTACAGGTGTTAGTCAACGTGATATATGACCCACATATTGCAGTGGATTTAAACCACATGTTTTGTCATTTTTTGTGTTCTTTTGTTAATATGTAAATGTTTTCGTAAATAAAAAAATGTCATTCCGTCTCTGAATGGAAACAAGTCCTCAAAAGAAGTACTCACGTAGATTAAAAAAAATGAAAAACTCAAATGCATGATACAAAAGATACAAAATGTTGGAAAATACTAAGGCGCGCGCGCATATATGAATATACATATATTTATTGAGTTATTTATAATTTATTTAAAATTTATAAATTCTTTACCTCAAGATGTTGTTTTCCCTTAATTGGTACATGTTTCGGGAATCGTATTGCTCCCATCCTCACCCTTCCTGATTTTGTATCTTGTGGAGTATTTATGTTTTGGTTAGTTGTTGTTATGGTTTCGTACAAAGGCATCATAACGAACATATGGGAAAATTTACAAATATACAAACACAAAACAAACTAATATCTAAGCAAATACAAATCAATACAAAACATGACCCAATTTACAAAGCACTCAACATTGAAAATAATCAAAAAGCTAATAAGTACACCACAATCACACACTGAAACCATAAGGAAACATAACAACAACTAACCAAATATTTCAACTAGTAATTTTGTACAAACCACTATGTTGTCTTTGGTATTGACGAGCGCTTTCTGCAATCAAACCATCTTCAGGTCATTTACCAACCTGAATATGTTACCAAGGTTGGTAAATGACCTGAAGATGGTTTGACTGCCGAAAGCGCTCGTCAACACCAAAGACAACATAGTGGTTTGTACAAAATTACTAGTTGAAATATTTGAGACCACTAACACTTCAATACAATAATAAAACAACTAACCAAAACACAAATATTCCACAAGATATAAAATCAGGAAGACTGAGGATGGGAACAATACGATTCCCGAAACATGTACCAATTAAGGGAAAACATCTTGAGGTAAAGACGGTAATATTTATAAATATTCTTGAGGTAATACTTATAAATATTAAATAAATTATTTCAAATTCTTTTTGCTACAGTCCGTTTCTTGATTTATATAATATATTTATTATTTATACTGAAATTACCTCAAGATATTTTATTTTCATTACTAGGAATATGTTTCGAGAGCTATTGTGCTCTCATCCTCAGCCTTCGCGATTCTGCGTCTAGTGAAGTACCTATGTGTTGGTCTGTCGCCATTGTGGTCTCCTGTTGATTTCTGGTATCTGAAAGTGGTATTTTTGTGTGTGATTGTGGTGCATGTATTAGTATTTTCTGTATTTTCGATGTTGAGTGCTTTGAAAATTGTGTCTTGTTTTTTGTACTGATTTGTATTTGTTCGGGTATTAGTTTGTTTTGTGTATTTTGTGTTTATTGATTTGTTTATGTTCTCTGCATTTGATATTGTTCTACTAAAACAAATCAATAACATACATCCAAAAATACAATTCACAGAAAAAAAAGAAAATCATAACAAAATCAACTATTTAGACATAACCATCACAAGAAACAACAACCACATACAATATGCAATATACAGAAAACCAACTTCTACCAACATCATCATACCTAACCATTCTGACCACCCACCACAACATAAAATGGCAGCATTCTATTCGCTATTTAACAGAATGTACAAAATTCCCCTAAACAAACAAGAAACAGACAAAGAAAGAAATATAATATACCAAATTGCTCATGAAAATGGATACAATAAAAATACTGTAAACCAAATAGAAAATAAAATCAAATATAAAATAAAAACTGGACAATTAAGAATTAATCAAAATGAACAACACATAAATAATAACAACAACAAAAAATGGGCCACATTCACATAGGCCTATATAAATAATAAAATGACAAAGCTAACAAAATTATTTTAAAACACAGATATCAAAATAGCATACAAAACTAATAAAAATAATTTGCAAAAACGTAATTACCCACACAACAAAGGTAATACAACTACTAACGGTATATACAAAATTGAATGCCAAGATTGCAATAAATGTTACATAGGACAAACAAAAAAAAACAGCTGAAAAAAAGTTATTTTGAACATCTAAATGCATATAAAAAACCAGAAATATATAAATCCAATTTAGCCTCACATGCAATAAACACGGGACATGAATTCCCAGATATAACCAATATGACACTAATAAAACACATACCACACAAAGGGACCGTAATGAACATTTGGGAAAATTTAGAAATATACAAACATAAAGCACAAAACAAACTAATACCCGAACAAATACAAATCAATACAAAACAAGACACAATTTTCAAAGCACTCAACATCGAAAATACATAAAAATACTAATACATACACCACAATCACACACAAAAATACCACTTAGAGATACCAGAAATCAACAGGAGACCACAATGGCGACAGACCAACACATAGGTACTTCACTAGACGCAAAATCGCGAAGGCTGAGGATGAGAGCACGATAGCTCTCGAAACATGTTTCTAGTAATGAAAATAAAATATCTTGAGGTAATTTCAGTATAAATAATAAATATATTAAATAAATTATATATGCATCAAGAAATAGACTGTAGTGAAAAGAGTTGTATTATTTATTTATATACGACTTATTTGTAATTAACTCGTTAACTTTCTTGCTCGATTCTTGGATTACCATTTTATTTCAACCTAACGCTGGTTTCACAGAAAATATCTGTATCATCATAGGTTTTTAGAAACCTCTGATGATTAAGACATTTTCTGTGAATCGTGAGTCAGGTTAAATTAAAACTATAAAAAATATTAACATGCAACTTGCAGAAGTAATTATAATTTGATTTATATATAATATCTGTGTATCCGTGTAATATACGTATATCTGTGTGTTGAACGTATCGCTAGTAGGCTACATACCAACCATCAACCATGTCGTGGGATTTGATATTATGCTGTAAATCGCCAAGCATTACTATAGGCCGTATAAAAATGTTGCATAAAGTAAGAGAACCCTGAAGTGAAATAATCACTTTCAAGTTAGGAAAGGCTAAACTTATGATTTATTACCAAAAATAAATTTTAAATAGGTCCGTTTTTATAGCTAAATTCTTATGTACAAAGAACAATCAACACAATAACATCTGTCAACAAATTACAGTTATAAGTAACACCAGAATATTGACGTACAAAAAAGACAACAAAATTTATTTTATATCGGATAACTAACTATAAAATACAACTAGTGTAATAATTTAAATAATCTGATTTGAGCATTTTGAAAACCAAAACTCATGTTTCAAGGAAATAATCTGGAATCGAACTAAATAGTAAAATATTTACTGGTTACACGTTCAATTAAACATTTATGTTAAGTTATTTACCTCCACTTCTTTTTAAAAATTTCTTACATTAATTGTTTAAATAATCCTAATGTACAAGATTTACATTAACTCCTTCATCATCTCCTAAAGGCAATGCCTTGTCGCTGTAGCCACGTCACTCTATCCCTTGCGATATTCTTCATTTCTCCATAGGACCCACTATTCACGACACTCATTGTGCTGCGGAAGTATGCAGTTCTTGGTCTTCCTTTGGGCTTCTTCCCCACTACTTTGCCCTCAAAGATGTTAGTTAAAAAAGCACTATGTCTGATCACATGCCCTATCAACTTAATCTTCCTCACCTCTATACTCCTAAGCAGTGTTCTATTCTCATTTATTTCCTCTAAGATCTGTTCATTCGTCTTCCTATCTGTCCAACTAGTTTTTGTCATTCTCCGCCAAATCCACATCTCCATTGCCTGAAGTCTGTCACTCTTCACCTTCCCTAAGGTCCACGATTCACACCCGCAAGTTAAAACACTCGATACAAATACCTTAACAAACATTTTCCTTGTTTCAATACTAATATGGTTGTTTGTTAATAAGTTCCTTTTGCTCTGGAATGCTTGTTTTGCCAGAGCTACTCTCCTCTTAATCTCTGGCAGACACTTATTCTTATGCCAGACACTTATTAACTCCTTATGAAATTAAATTCTATTATTATTTATTTTGCAATTGTGGTCTATGTTTTCATTCCTCTTTTTCTTTAATTCCTACTGTGACTGTCATTTCATCAGATGGTAAAGAATTTGTCATCTGATTCTGCTCTTTGCGTTTTGTCATTATGGGTACAAAAGCGCGCGCATGTATTTCCTGTGCTTTGACCATGGTGATCCTCTAGACGACTGCGTGTGTGTAAGTTGGCCAACCTCGACCAGATGTCCCGAACCAACAGTCTTATGAGAGAGAATGTTACGCCAAAGTATGGGTTATGTAAAAAATATATAGTCCGACTTCCCAATTCTTTCCAGTCCATTCCTTTAACAGAAAGCCAGCTTAACGGTGTATACGAATTTCAAAATAGTTATTGTCCCCAAATTTTAAAGAGGTCAAACAAAGTGTTAAAAAAAATTAAAGATAAATGTCTACAGCAAAAAATGTGTGTATCACATTAATGGTCAAATCAAATTTAACTGATCATTCAATGAATAACATATCGTTACGACGGTCTCATTGATCGTCGTTTGGTGCTGTGGAAACAAATTACAGACATCAGTGAAGTCACTAATAACCAGTTTTAATCAATCACAAAGAACAATTTGTAATCAACTCGTACAATAATTCAAGTTAAATTTGTCTACACGCAATAATAATGTCCACTAATAGAGTCTCGCACTATTATAACACAGTAATCACTTTTGCAAAACAAACACTTGATTCACGCTGAATAACTCGCCACTTGTAACTGAACTCTAAGCGGCAGCTGTTCCCTATTTATAGCCTGCAGTGTTCCATAATATGAGTCCTTAAAGCCCCCTGCACACGGGGACAGTAGTGGCGGCCAGTAGTACTAGCCAGTAATGGCCCGCTAGTAATTATCCCTCTACTGTCCCCGTGTGCAGGGGGACTTCCGCTTCAACGTCCAGTTGGCTACTGGCGGCCACCAAACTCAAACAGGTTTGAGTTTAGTGGACGCTAGAGGGCCAGTAACAGGGTCACGTGACCTAGTGGCAACCATTATTGGACGTGTCTTAAAAGGTACTGGCCGCCAGTAGAGCGCTGGGCTCTGTTGAGGGAGGAACTACTTTTGTGGTTTCAAGTATTTACTTTGGTTGCGAAATGTGTTCAAAATCTGAAGAAGCGAAGACAAAACCAACTGCTAGTGTAAAATGGAGTGCGGACAATATCGGTACATTTTTAGAAACTTACATAAACTATGAACTACTATGGAACGTTCGTCATTCTGATTATCCCAACAAGGCGAAGAGGGAGAGTTCAATGATAAAGTTAAAGGGTGAATTAATAGGACTAGGGCTCGCAGTTCCCGACTTGAGTTTTTTGAGAGCCCGTATAAAGGCTGTAAAGGCCACGTACAGAGATGAACTCCTGAAAGTGAGTGAATCAAAAACAAGTGGAGCGGGCACTGATGACGTCTACGTACCGAAACTACCATGGTTCACTGCAGCCGACAGTTTCTTGAGAGATGTAGTCATCACGAGGAAGTCAACATCGAATTTGGTAAGTTTGATTTTTTAATCCTTACGTAAGAGTATTTTAGGTCAAAAGTGTGTGCCAAGGTAAATAGGTATTCAATTAATTGTCACCTGTCTAGAGGTTAGGTCATATGATTTCTTAGTTGCCAAAATAGAAACAGAATCAACAAACATATTTTTAAACATAAGGAGAAAAAGGATAATAACAACTATTTAAAAACAATAACACTAGTAAGATTTTAAGAACATTTTATTTTTACAGAGTTCGTCAATAACAAAGTAGGCCCTAAGTACATTTGCTGTGCCACTGATTACATGCCAATAGCCTTCATCTGCCAAGACACTCGTCCTTCTCCGCTGAAGTACTCAGCCAGTTTCTTCCTTGTTTCCGAACCTCTTTTCGAATATGTGTTTGTCGAGCGAGCTCCTCTCAATGGCGGCAGTTCTGTCCCAGTGGACCGGGGTGAAAAACTCTTGTGTCAGTGTCTTCATGGTCAACCCATCCTCTTTCAAAGAACGTTGCTGGTGACGTTGTTCGCAACCAGTTGTGGAGAGTACATGCACATTGTACAATTAGATCTACAGTTTCTAAATCAACTTCGATTTCTTTTCCAAAGATTCTAAATCTTGCTGTCATTATACCAAACGCGTTTTCCACCACTCTGCGTGCACGCGATAAACGATAGTTGAATATACGTTCCAATAATGTCAAATTTCTTTTCGAGAAGGGCTTCATTACGTTCGGTGACAAAGGGAACGCGTCATCACCCAAAATAAAGTAGTCATTAGGAAAATTTAGCTTACTATTATCTATAGCTGATTTAAGGGAGGACATCCGGAATCCACTTGCGTCATTGGCTCTTCCATTGGTTCCCACATCTATGTATAGAAGTTTACAATCAGCATCTACCAATGCCAAAAGTATAACGCTGTAATCTCCTTTGTAGTTATAAAACTCAGAGCAACTCCCAGGCGGACGTTTTATGGCCACATGCTTTCCGTCAGTAGCACCACAACATAAAGGAAAATTCCATTTTGTTTCAAAATTTTTTTGTATTTCCACCCATTCCTCCGATGTTTGCGGAACCTAAAAAAGAAATATTAGTTACAAACTAAAATTTGCAAGTGCGTACAAACACATTTACACAAACATAGTGAGTTGTGAGTTCGGTAAATTATTGGTAGTCTTTTATTTTCATGTTACACCAGCTACCAGCGCTAAAGATGATGGATGGGATGGATGAAGAAATTGGCGAATCTGAAAAACAAACTGTTGAAAGTGAACAGAATGTCGACAACTCGATTGAAAAGGACACATCACAACCCCCAGTTGTGCCTACTTTTCAAACACCTAATACAAAAAAAAAAAACGGCGTGTAAGCAAGTTTTCTAAAGTTGAGGGTGCGATTGAAAAATGACAAAAAAATAACTGAGAGTCGCCCGTCAACTTCAAACAAAGTCCAGCCCGACGAGGTTGACGTATTTGAAAAATATGTTGCAGCTCAGTTGAGGGACCTTCCCATGAGGAACCGGCTTACTTGCCAGGACAAAATTCAATCTATGCTAACAAAAGAGAGATTTAAATTGTTGGAATCCCCATGACCTTCACCTTCTCCGATGTTATCTGGAACCTCGTCCTACGGCGGTGATTCTGATGATGACGCTAGTATTCAAAATGAATTTATAACTGAAGGAGATTTTGTTTACAGAAATTTACATTGAAATGACATTTCCTGACAAACAAATTTTGTTTTGTGTACTTTACAAATCATTATAATTAACATTACATTTCATAATAAATTGTACTAAAGAAAATGGTTATCTTTTGTTTAATCACCTCTTTTATGGTTAACATAGTTGTTGGAAGTGACAACCCCTAAAAGATATGCACATTTCTGCACTTATTTACTTTGAACTCACCAGTATTACTAAGAATTTGCTACTCTTTTTACAAATGTTTATTATGATACAAAAGACAGTCTATACTATAAATTAACAAGTTAGCAAGCAATAACTTGTGAGATCTTACCTTCATATATTCTTGTAATGCTGTCGTTACTGCTGTAATTACTTCTGGCATAAAACTAGAAATGGTGTTGGCTGGTATTCGAAACATGATTGCTAGAGTTTGGTAACTGTCACCACTAGCTAAAAATCGTAATACAACCTATAGTTTTGGACGGGCAGGAACTGCGTTTCTCATTAGCGTATCTATTTTTGATATTTTACTTTATGTTCAATTAAATTAAACAGTTCGTTAAATTGCCACACACTCATTCTCAAAGTTCTCTTGAATTCCAGAGGATCCTCCTCGGCAAGTTCCCGAAGTATTGTAGACGAAGCTCCCAGGTGATCTCTACGACACACCCAGTCTTTAACCCAGCACGCCCTATTTTTGGTTAATATTTCTTGAAGCTCTTCACTTAAACAATGTACAATTTCACTTACAGCCTCATCAGCAGCTTCCTCGTACTCTTCATCAACCTCCTCCATGTTCTCACACATCCTCTGACAATGTTGCACTCACCACGTCCACACAAAACTGGCTACCGGCTGCCACTAGAACATTTAAATGGAAGCCAATACTGTCCCCGTGTGTAAGCCTACTGTCCGGCCATTTCACTGGCAGCCAATACTGTCCCCGTGTGCAGGGGGCTTGACAAGCACTCGAAAACTCTAGAGGATACTTGAGTCCGGCCTTGGCGGAACCACACACCTGCTCGGCTGACCGGAAAACATGTAGAACAACATCTTCCATTGTTCGAGAACGTTGTGTCGTTGCAGTATTTATTTATTACTTATTTCCATCATCATCCTGCTGTAAATGACTCAAAGCTGAAAAACTATACCTACAATTAATGCTGTAACAAAATCTAGGTGTCTCTTGACTTAATTAATAAGGTTTCTGTCAGGTTTGAAAAGATCAAAAATTTCATACACAGAAAGGTGTCTCTCTCAAATACAGAAGAACTTAGTTCTGAGTAGTCTGTATTGTTTCACATTTTGTGCAATCCGAGCGTCAGCAACTGTACATAACAGCCTATCAGGTTAGGAGACAGGAGCCAACTTACGCAGCTCCCTACTGTAAAGAAAGCATGAATATCAATATTCTAAAGTGACGAAGGGTTTAGCGGCGATCGGTCAGTAAGTGTAGACACAATTTCTGCATCATTTGTGTCGACTTTTATTTTATATTTATTGCCTTATATACTCAGGACCTGTGTGTGAACAACAGTGAAATAATCAAACACTAAGACAGATCAATTAATTGGGTTTATGTGTGTGTCTGCGAGACAGTGAGCAAAATATTAACTATTTACACACCGTTATATTTAATAGGTAGACATAATAATTCCGGAAGTATTATTACTACAATATTACAGATACAATAGTATTAGTGTTTTCGGAATATTATTATTATGTAGGCCTATATACTTAAATATATTTTGTACTAACAAGAGTTCTTTACTTATAATACTCTAAGTATCCACAAGTTATCAGGTAACAGGACGTGTAATACACATCGGTATTAATCGAATCTGTTGATTATTATTTTCGAATTATTTTGTCTCTCTATTTTAATCACTACAACAATCTGCCTTTCTATTAGGTAAGCTTATGTTGAAGAAAAATCAATACTCGGAATGTAAAGAATAGATTGCATTACGTCCGAGTTTCGTCTAGTAGTTTCACGGGGAGCTTCACACCTTTTTTCATTAATACGAGGAAAGCATATCTGAGGGACAGCAGTCGACTAGAGGAATTGATCAGACGTTTGCTGGCCGAACGCTGAACACTTTCCGTAGGTCCAAGTGATATAACCCTTCTGGAGCTAAGTCCACTTGTGGAATAGAAGAAGGGCCGTTTCTATTCTTTACCTTTTTCAAGGCAAGACCACTGAAAAAGGAATCGGACGTTTCGTTAGCAACCGAGGGAGCAGATCTCTGTTATAAGTCATGATAATAACTGTGTTAAAAAGACAAATTATGAAACTGGATTCTGGATTATGTATTTGAATATTTATATCAGTACAAATGTAGGTACACATTTGTTTCATACGATGTGATCTTATTTTTGAAATACTACTATCATGGTACCAGTATTCACACGTTGTCGTTTGACGTTACACGAAACAAAACTGTGTCGTTCCTAGCGAAGAGTAACTAGTTTATAGGTCAGCGGACTTCCTCTTTCCTCTTTCTTCTTCCTCTCTATGCTGCGATTGTACTATGTAACTGATGTATCTAATGTGTGTGTGTGTGTGTGTGTGTGTGTGTGTGTGCGCGTGCGTGCGTGCGTGCGTGCGTGCGTGTGCGTGTGTGTGTGTGTGTGCGTGTGTGCGTGTGCGTGTGCGTGCGTGCGTGCGTGTGTGTGTGTGTGTGTGTGTGTGTGTGTGTGTGTGTGTGTGTGTGTGTGTGTGTGTGTGTGTGTGTGTGTGTGTGTGTGTGTGTGTGTGTGTGTGTGTGTGTGTGTGTGTGTGTGTGTGTGTGTGTGTGTGTGTGTGTGTGTGTGTGTGTGTGTGTGTGTGTGTGTGTGTGTGTGTGTGTGTGTGTGTGTGTGTGTGTGTGTGTGTGTGTGTGTGTGTGTGTGTGTGTGTGTGTGTGTTAGACAGGTAGAGAGACAGATATGAGATATGTAATAAAATCAATAATACACAGGATATGTGGTGCATACAACGGGCTGGGGGATTAAACGAAAAATCACTACTTGTGTCTACCAATATTTACATTTTATGTTCCGCGTATACTACCTTTCCTGACAAAAAGCAGTTCATCTCACGATCTCTATTGTATAACTCAGCAAATGACACCATTTCATATGAGCATTTTATATATTATATCGATAATACTAGAAGGGAAACAGAAAGCAAATAGTAACTATATACAGTCTTACACAGCAGTTATCGCCTTGAAAGTCTACAAATAAAACAGAAATAAATAAATTTAAAATCCTCAGTCGTTTGATGTCCTACTCGCCTAATAGCATTACAATGTCGTATTTTCCTAGCTAAAGAAACTGACTTTCTGTCTATCGTTACCAGCTTAATAATCTTCATACAGCGCCAGAAATATGAAATCTCATCTCATCTTGATAATATCCCAAACACATTCACAGGAGGAGGACATTCTTACAATACATTTTATATAAAGTTGACTTCAAGAATGTTGTTCTCGATAAAGTCACTGGATCGTATGACATATCTTATAATTTTTGTCTTTATTAATTCCGTATAGCATAACACCGTTCTTTTTTTCTTTACTATTCTGACGCTTCAAATATTTGTTTTTGTATTAGATAACAAGATTTTGTGATTTTGTTTTTGTATTTCCTTCCTAAATTGATAAGACTGAATATAAATATACATGAATTTACCGTGCTTTGAAGACGAAATAACGTTGAATGTTGGTTACAAAACGTGCTACCCAAAAATTATTAAATAAATATTTGCGTAAACGATAACGTATACAGTAAATGAAATAAGTTTAAATAAAGACATCGTCGTTATGATGCTAATGTTGTGTTCTGCCTGCGACAGGCACCAATCAGTAGCGCCGTCTTTGCTAGTATTTATTACAAGTTTGATTGTTCATTTCTTATACTTCGGCTCACAATGTATGTCACATCCAAGAGCTTCAACCTTCTCCCCCCCTGACGCTCTCTCTCTCTCTCTCTCTCTCTCTCTCTCTCTCTCTCTCTCTCTCTCTCTCTCTCTCTCTCTCTCTCTCTCTCTTTCTCTATCTATCTCTATCTATCTATCTATCTATATGTCTCTCGCATTCTGCCAACACTCATCAATGGAAATATAAAATTATTCAAATGAGGCCAGACCAGCATTCATTTACCAGTGCCAAAGTAGCTTGATTTTTTACGTCTTTATTAATTATTATTCTTCTTCTTATGCAGTCTCCAGCCAATCGCATTTAAAATTCCTCAGTACAATCCTGTTTCTTTAGGTATCAGCGTGCCTGAATATACAAATTTCATTACCACATGATAATTTTCTACCTGTTTGGTATTGATTGACTTAATGTTGAGAAGATAAAGTCTGATGACCGTAGTCATAGATTGTCCAGCTAAGTCTAATAACAGCAGTCTTAGATTTGTCCAAACGTTTAAAATAAAATCTTTTTTATATCCACGGCTTGTAAGGAAAATGTTACTTGACCTATATACATAAGAAAATGTTCAAATCGTAATTTCTATTGCAACCGATGTCCATTGCCATTAATTTATATCATTTTACTATGAAAACGCTATACGCATTTGTTAGGTTATTGAATTTCGCTCTTGATTAAAATCCAGTAGTCAGTGATCTATCGTACTCCATATTTACGGCATATGTTTGACAGAAACGGCTAATGTTGTCGTTCAGTATTTCCCTAGTGTTTGCAAAGTTCTGAGATTAAAATTATTACCGTCATTCAGACTTTCTATCCATTACAGGAGTCTAATATTATAACCTATAATTTGTTTTCTGTATATATATAATAGGGTTGCTACAGCTAGTGCCGTCTCCTTTCCTTCAACCTGGCTTTCCAATTCCCCCGATGATCCCATTGTCCTTCCTCAAGTCCTCAAGTCAAATACGTTGCATAGATTCATCCACCTCGTCCCTCCAAGATCTTCTCGGTCTTCCCCTTTTTCTCCTTCTTAATGGACTCCATTCCGTCACTTTGTTGATCCACCTATTTTGGGCTCTCCGGACATGACCGTACCACAGCAATCTTTTTTCTTCGATGTAGTCAATTACACTTCTTTCCGTTTCCATTCTTCTTCTGATCTCCTCGTTTTCTGTTTTAATTAAATATAATTAATTTAAAAAATTGGAGATCAAAGGAATTCACAAGCGGACGTTTTAAGTTTGGAAAGATCTGAATCCAATCGTTATCATGCAGCATGCTGTCAACATATTCAGGCGTAAAATAAATTATATCTCAATTATAAAAAGCGTTATTACAAATTTATATTGTATAATTATAAACAATTACATGATGGCAATTTGATGAAGAAAATTAAATATACTTCAGACGATAATGTTATTTATTTTTATCCAGTATATTAAACGTATACATGACAGACGCTGATCTTCTTGCCCTGTCTTTCCAGCAGCACCACGCATAAAATAAAACATAACGCCTACTTTCTAAAATATCCAGTCATCTATAATATGCCGCCTTGTTTCAGAATACTTCAAGAAGCCGAAATATCTTACCAAAAAGACAGTATGAACGCGATGAAAAAATCTCTAAACAAGACAATGCAGAATCAGATGGTTCTATGGAACTGCAAAATGTAAGAATCATCAGCAACATGGTGGTGGACAAGTTGACGTAACCGAATAAGCAGACGTCACGCATAATGTGTAGGAGAGCAAACAACAACAACGAGCAGTGAGTTGATATGAAGGTGGTAGTAGTAGTAGTAGTAGTAGTAGTAGTAGTAGTAGTAGTCGTCGTCGTCGTGGTAGTAGTAGTAGTAGTAGTAGTAGTAGTAGCATCAGTAGTAGTAGTAGTAGTAGTAGTAGTAGTAGTAGTAGTAGTAGCAGCAGTAGCAGTAGTAGCAGTAGTAGTAGTAGTAGTAGTAGTAGTAGTAGTAGTTGTGTTGGTAGTAATAGTAGTAGTAGTAGTAGTAGTAGTAGTAGTATTCGTGGTGGTGGTAGGAGTAGTAGTAGTGTTGGTGGTAGTAGTAGTAGTAGTAGTAGTAGCAGTAGTAGTAGTAGTGTTGGTAGTAGTGTTGGTAGTAATAGTAGTATTCGTGGTGGTGGTAGGAGTAGTAGTAGTGTTGGTGGTAGTAGTAGTAGTAGTAGTAGTAGTAGTAGCAGTAGTAGTAGTAGTAGTAGTAGTAGTAGTAGCAGTAGTAGTAGTAGTAGTAGTAGTAGTAGTAGTAGTAGTAGTAGTAGTTGTTGTTGTTGTTGTTGTTGTTGTTGTTGTTGTTGTTGTTGTTGTTGTTGTTGTTGTAGCACCAGAAACAGCAGCAGCAGTTACAGTAGTGAAAATTTGTCACTACATTATTCTTGTTGTAATGATAATAGTATTTGCAGAAAAGACAAATATTTTTTGTTTTTCTTAACGCTATTACATAATTTAAAAATAAATAGTGTTTCAATACTGGAATAATACGTAAATGCTGTTTGAAGTCCGTACATACGAGACCTACAATGTACTACTGTAGACACTGTTACGATATCATTTTAGGGATTATCCGTGACATCTTGCACAATTATTAATGTTTATGGAGGTACGAAAATGACCTCAAACAGGATCCGATTTATAAGATGTAATTTTTGTACGCTGCGTACGCCTTGTAATTTCATATGCAATACAATAATTGTGGAATAATAATATATGTAATTTCTAGTAATACAATACATGTATCGTAGTTCCATACGTGAAAATAATTAAATTCATGACAAGAAGACGTTACAACATAAAAGCAGCACAAGTTTTCTGCGGATTAAAATAATTTGCTACCCACCAGTAAGGGAAGGTTTCTTGGGTCCAAACCTGTCTATGAAACTTAGTAATTAATAACAGAATATTACAACAAGTTAATCGTTAAATTATCTGGGAAACAATATTAGCTACGGTTGTGGCAATTCAATACAATAAATTTTAAATTGACTGTGCAATCAATAAATTTCTAATCCGATGCTGAACTAAAGAAGTACGCTAAGAAACAAGTTTGGCAAAAACACGGTGTTTTATAAAACTATGGCTAAACATGTTCTACTGAATGAATCCGATAGACTAGCTTTGACAAGAAAGAGAAGAAAAATTAACTTGAGTCCTGGGAGAAGTATTTTTTGCGTAAACTGATAATATGTCACTACATTATTCTATATTATGTCACAATATTATTCATTATATTGTAATGATGCTAGTATTTGCAGAAAAGACTGTTTCATCATTAAACACTAAATAATAAATTGAATACTCTATTTGGATATGTTGGGAAATATGGATAATATGGATAGGCCAGTATGAGAACTTTGAATCACAACGACACACCGTAGATAATGGAGACAACGTGTGAAGAGAAAGCCCATGCGTCGGATTCCAAAAGCAGTGTTGAGATGTTAGCCCATAAGGAGAAGAACTGTCGGAAACCTTTGGAAGAGACGGAAAAATTTGAAGTCGGAATGACAGATTCTTCAATCTGCGAGTGTGTAAAACGAATATACACAGGTTTATGTAGCGGATGATATTATAGTCAGTTTTGTCATTTTACACACAGAAAAACTGTCAAAAGTAACAAAACAAAATAGAGTTTTTTTGTGTTTCTGCTGGATAGTAAACGTATACACTGTTGGTTTGTAGGTCAACAATACTTCCTCTCCTGACTTTGTAACTGTGGTTGGTGATTGATATGTGTTTCCGTGTAAAAACTGTAACAAACAGGACGTATGATGATAAGCGCGTACTCAGATGACAGCGCCCAATCAGTTTTGAATACAATATTTATACGCCGGGCTTAGAGATATACAAGATATAGTCCACAGAAATGCTCGTATTTTACCTAACAACAAGCAGCTCAGGTCATAACCTGCTGTTGTATAGCTAAATAAATAACACCATTTTCTATGACATTACTAACAAAAAAATAATAATACGACCATTTCTATTCATCATCCAGAGGTCTACCAATTATAATCTCTATATTTCTTGGGTTCTGATTACGTTATCTCAAAGTCTTCACCCCAACATCCTGTTTAAGCGCCCTTCCTTTCCATTTAGAATTCCTTAGACCACCTGGCCTCCTTCTGGCCTTGGGTTGCAAATTCAACACTCGTTTTGTATTCATCAGACTTTTCCAAAGCAAATCAATTGTCACTTCTGATCATCATCATCATCCTCATCTTCACGTATTAAACTAAGGATGGTTTGTTTCGGTCTCAAATAGGCAAATATTAGAGCTGGTCACTTCAGCGCTTCCTCGGACGTCCCACACCTCTTCGTCCCCTCTGCTTATAGTTCCATAGTTGTTTGGCAAAGATGTTCCCATCCATTCGGCAAAGATGTTCCCACAAATTCAGTAGACAATGGGCGATCCTGTCGAGTATACTCATGATATTCAGTTCCTGCTGTATATCTGTGTTTCTTATATGATCATGGAGACTATACCCTGCCACGTGCCTGAGAATCTCATTTCAGCTGCTTGGATGCGACTGGCCTGGATTTCGTTAAAGTCCAGTTCTCAGACCCATAAAGACGTGTGGGAAGAGCCATCACTTTTAAAACTTTAGGTGTGTTCCTTTACTTGCTGACTTAAGGGTTCGCCTAATGGTCCCGCATATAAGGTTGAACTTATGCAACTTATTCACCACGTCGTTGGTTGCAGTATTATAGGACACACTGTAGCCTAGGTATTCAAAAATGCTATCTTACTACAGGACAGTACCACCTATAACAATTTTTGCCCGTACGTGATCAGTTCTACGAAAAGTCATCACCTTAGTCTTACGTGTTGATATTGGAATCAAGAGTCTTTGCAAATTCGATTTAACAAATGTATACCCATCTGCAATCTGTTTTCAGAGTTCCACAGAATAACCTGATTGTCCGCAAACAAAAAAGTGCCAATTGTAGAGTGACCAATCATAAAATGTTCTGGAAGACACATCTGGCAGTTTTGTGTGACATTTTCAATATATAAATTGAAAAGAGAAGGTGATAAATCGACACCCTTGTCGTACTCCACAATTGATCAGGCCAACTCTAGCAGCTGTTCTTGGTTTCCCTGCTTCCATTACGATTTTATTCTCCACATAAAGACTCTGTATTGCTCTAATTAGATGTTGTGGGATCCCTTTCCTTGCCATTACTGCCCATAGTTTGCTCTGATTTACTCTGTCAAACGGCTTTTCGAAGTCGATGAAAGCTATGTATGTGGGCAGCTGATACTCTCTACGCTTTTCAATGAGCTGGGATATTGTAAATCTACAATCTAAACATGATCTGCTCTTTCTGAAACCGTTCTTGGCCTCTGAAAGCATGGCCTCCGTTATTCCATTCAGTCGTGTTCTTAATATAGATCCATATAATTTATATGAATTATTAAGCAGGCTGACTCCTCTGTAGTTCCTGCAATCATTACGATCACCTTTCTTAAATATTTCTGATCAAACGTGTAATTGGCATCATTTCTCATATTCGGTCGTTCGTGACCTTTCTATTCTGTCCTTCCTGGTTGTGTCCTTCCTCTTTCAGGTCGCTTGAATGCATAATCAAGTTTTATGCTACTTATGATTCTCCCAATTTTACTACGGTAGCACGGGCCGTCGTGTTTAAACAGTGGAGTAAATAACTAAACACCACCGGAATCTTTGGTCCCAACTTTAGTTGCAGTTTCAATAAGGAAAACAACAGTTGATACTCGCGTACAACAATGACCACGTTATACGATTGACCAACACGTTCTAACGCAACAATCAATATATTTCACCTAATTAACACTTTCGCAACACTTATTCCATTTGTCTGTAAACACTAATAACTTTGCACCAAACCACAATCTACACACGCACTGAATCGCAAGTCGCAACAACTACTGCTGACCCCATTCAGACAAATCGTATTTATACCCTGCCGAGGTTGCAAGATGATTCTACGTCCCCGTGACGGTGTATCGAAAATAATCACATATTGAAAGGCGCCTAGACTTTTTAAAGCACCGCAAAATAACATACTTCGTCGAGACTCCCGACCTTGTAAACATCGTTGTCAGACACTATAATGTAGATGATCACCTACGTGGTCCCGATGGTTACCTACGCGATTCCCGTACGGGGCTACTTGGCCCATAAGCGAAAGCTTCAGTCTCCCCTGAACCGACGATTGCTCTGGGCACGCAAAGCCCACTACACTACCTGAGATCTAACAATATCACTAGAGACTCGTTACGTGTTCGTTCTCTGAACGCCAGTATACGAACACTGTCCCGGAAATTCTATCGCCGCACCGCCCTATTTAAGGGCAATCACATCATTAGCCCCTCGGTCGCTACCAACCTGTGCTAGGTGAATCTTGGATCCGTCCCCGACGGACACTCACCCTCAATTAATTAATTAATTGAAACCCCACGGCCGGTAGCAGACTACACCCTAAAATCCAGCACCATCTCTGGTCCCTGCGGCAGGAGCACTATTTGAAGCTCAGGACGCAGCACACGAGCAGGCGACTTGCATGCCCTTCGTCCCGCATAGCCCTCTGCTAGCGATGTAGATGCCACTCACGATGCTATCTCACAGGCGTTAGACAGTGTTATCATTTAACAGCCACATCTCTGAGATCATTTTTACCATTGTATTATAAATCTCGCTTTTATGTTTGTTCGTAATGCTACAATGCCATTGAAACTTGTGTATTAAATGAATAGTATTACAAACCAGTCGGGTTACTAGACCTTTAGGAGTCCCTGAGAATATTACAAGGTGGCGGTACAGTATGAATTTGATATATTCTTCCTTGTTTTATAAAACAAAATAAGAAAGCGGGTCAAGGAAGAAACCGCAATCTGGCGCCGAAGTCGGTTCTCTTGAACCTGGTTGTAATTTAGTCAATAGTTAAAAAAGGAAATTCCTCCGAAACTCGAGATTCTCTGTCGTTTGCAAGTCTACAAAGCTCCTTAAGCATTAGCAATGTGCAGCATAATGTTTTTTGTGGCCCTTCCCTACAATGGACTATCATTATCTTCTACAACTCACCTATTCGATTAAAGCATGAAAGTAACAAATATATAATTGTGTAATTAGTTAATGTACGTTACGACAGCACGCAAAGAAAGAAAATGTATCTGTAAATATAATGCAAAAGAGAAAGTAACCATACGCCCTTTACATTGTGGGGCAATTGACGTCTGCAGTTTGGCCACCATGTAGATATGGTCCAGTAATATTCACGCAATACTGGCTAAAGATAAGTGTCAAGCCTTCAGACGACTACAAGGAAAAAAGATAGAAAGAGAGAGATAGGAGAGAGAGAGAGAGAGGGGGGAGAAAGAGAGAGAAGAAAAGAGATAGGGATGGCGTGAACTACTTTCCAGGTTTCCTTACCTTTCCAGGCTGTTGCTTCTTTTAGGGCAACTTCTAACCTAAAATATTTGCATTCTGTGCAATGTCTATTATCTACCCTTTATCTTTTAGTATTATTTTTTTCTGTTACCTGTTACACCCACTTCCAGTATTGGTCAATTAATTGTAATTTCATACTTTGCAAGTACCATGATATTTTGATTTATTCATACTTTGATTATCACATGGTAAAATGTACAATAGCTTAAAATTTTTTAGTACTACTGTTTATATGTGTGGTAAGCTACACCTTCAGGCTTTTTCCACGGCGTAATTTCCATCCCTGTCCGTCTATGTAGTTTTATTCCTCCTGTTTGTGAATTTCCATTGCACTTATTCATTCCTTCTCCCCATAAAAGTTTTGATCGTCATCTTTTCTTTTTTTACCGTTGACTGTTAAGCCAAGGAGAGTCTCTTTTCTTATGTAAAGAATGTTGTCACTCAAATTTAATTGTTCTTCCGCTACCCTTTTGACTATAAAAGCAATTTTTACGAACGCTTTCAACTAAACTGTCTTTTTTGGCGTTGCATGATAAAACAGTCACCTGGTTTGTTGGACTGAAGTTACATCAAAAAGTGTAAAATACGTTAAACGTATTTATTAAGAAATTAGATAATACTTGTGGGAGGATCACATAGATAGCAGTCTCTAGGATAGTGTAATAATTAGTAAATACCAGAGAAATCAACAAAGTAAAAAATGTTTATTAATACTGCATCATAATAAAAGAACATAAGACAAACAGTTCTACTAGGCAATTACAAAAATCAATTACTCACGGTTAACAATAAATTAAATAGGTCATTAAATCTATGAGTTACTATATCGTATACATTTACTAGTCACTTAGAGTTTATTGTGGTATAGTTTTCGCTATGCAACCCCAGTCTAATGTCTTGTAAAATAAATCGCCAATTGTCCCAGCGCTTTAAAAGTCATCAAATTAAGGACTATATAACAGCAGTCGTAAAACATCCCCTACGCAGATACTTGAAATAAAACAAGCATGTGACAATACAGTGTTTAACAACACTGTATTACATAAGCAAATACTTAACAAAATTTGAACTACAGTATTTTGAGGAAATCAGGTTATGTTTTAAGGATGTACAATAACTTTTGTTAGAAGAAGTTTTTTATTTAAAATGTGTTTTCATTTATAGGAGAGTTATATAGAAAGCAAACAAATACAAGAGGTAACTTTGCAAGGGCCATACAACGTAGAGACGAGAAGTGTGTAGATGGAGTTTACACCTTACATGTACACACAACAGTTACAATTTCCTCCAGATATATTGGCACCAAAAGAAACATCTACTTCTTTAGAACCATCACATGAAGAACGACGAAGGGAAAGACATCTCATGAAGTATTCTACACCCAACCATTGAAGCGTTGTTCACAACGTGGTAAGTAAAGACTATATCTTACCCATGAAAACATTTTAAAATCGCTAGGTAAATATAAAAAAACGGCAAACTCGCAAATAGTAGAAGTTGACAACGGGCAGTTTATGATGTTATTGCTGCCAGCTCTTTAATCACTGCCCCCAAATGTTGTTTTTACATTGCAGACTTGAGAAAATGCAAGTCCTTAACGAATACGAAAGTTTAAAATTCATGTTGGTTCTTGGTATCCAAGTCACGTAGGAATAGTAGATTATAGATAAATAAATCACCTTGTATCCGTCGTGTGACTTCGTTATACGTCGATTAAAATGACGCGTTTCGGAACATATGCTCCATCATCATATTAAATCACTCTATTGTGGTCGTTAACAGTTAAAATCACATGTTACACATAACTGTCAACTAATGTAACTCACTCGCTTTCTAAATGGTGCGCACCACAGCGAAGCCGATCGAACACTGAATTATTATTTGAGTGATTACGCCTAAGCAGGTTCAATGCTGTATCGTATAGCGGGTTGGATTTAAAATTTAAATGGTCATTCAATATGAAGTCTCGGCTGTTTATGTTATTATATGATTTGTATATTTCGAACTCTTCTATTGCGTCCATGTAACGGCCTTTGTTGCACACGTGTAAGCGTATCAAATTAGAATTGAAATCGGTATAATTATGATTGTGTAAGATTAAGTGGCGGGCAAAGTTGGACTTGATATTATTTAACAGAGTGAGATTATTTAGGTGACGTTTTTGTGTGTGCTCTTTAAGCTCACGTTTTGGTGTGAATATGAAAGCTCTGCTTTTAACTAAGATCAACAACAACGCTTAGCCTAACACCATCACTCCCAATACAAAATCAAGCTGCACACTTAACACAACAACACTCATGTTGAAGAACACAACAGTATGTTATAAATAACAACAGTATACTTCCAACAAGGCACGCAACATCATCTTTTAAAGGCTCAACCTCAATGGACAGAACAGTGTTATGATAACTGAAACCAACAATCAGAGTAACACCAGTTAACTGCGATTACTTCACCAACAGAAAAAGTTGTATAATACCTATTTGATTTGAATTCAGATTCTAGCGTTTTATAATGTTTCTGTGTTTTGTGTTGTGTAATGTTTCGTTCCAACCTATTGTGAATATAAAATTAATATAATCAATAAATATATAAATAAACTTTTCCGTCATAATGCGTTAATGTTTTAGTGCTAAGTGTTTTCTGAAGTTTTTTAAAACTATTAAATAGAAAAATGAATAATCTAGCTCTTTTCTTTTTTCTGAGAGTTATTACAAGCTTTCTTCTCGTGGTACACAGATTCTCATACGAGTGTTTGTCTTAACTATTTTTGGTTTTACACTCATAAGTAATTCATCAAAGAAGCTGTTGACATCCAATAAAATTAAAAGTATTTCTTCATCTTTCCTTATTTCAGCGAACAAAAAAATTACCTTAGAAAATGGTTTTATAATTAAAAATGGTTAAACCGTTTAACCTTTTTCAAATGTTTATAAAAATGACCTATCTCTGGTCTGCTAATCACAGTTGTTTTTTCTTTTATTTCCAACAATGATACAATAAGTATAACAGAACTATCTCGTCTATATTGTCGCATGTTTTCCTCTCACACCTAAGACGCGAAACACAATTCAAAACACAAGACACTAGGCAAAACTAACGTGTGTAACGAACTGTGTTACTGCAACTGTGAGTCGTTAACAAACGACTCGGAAAACGCTTCGGTCAAAACAGCTGTGTGTGTCATTACCCGTATGGGCACGCAGACCAACCCGTGGTGACTTGATTCAACAACACCAGCACAGCCGTTGAGACTATAAAATCTGTACACGGTAGCCACATTTATTTCAATAAATCAATTGGCATTGTAGAAGGTCTCTGTAAAATGATGATGGTAAGTACTGAGCGGCACTCAGAGTAAACTGCCGGCTTGAACATGAGTATTTACTAATCTTACTTAGGATTTTATAAATTTCTATAACAAATTTTAAAAAATAATAAGCTCATTCTTTTTTTATGTGATCCCATAACACTTGTTTAATGTCGTCTTCTGTCAGACTTCTTCTACTACAAAGAAAAACCAAGCTGCACACTTACCACAACAACACTACTTTCAAAGAACACAACAGTATGTCTCAAAACAAGAAAAGTATAATTCAATTGTACAGCTTCTTCAATCACTGTATTGAATTGTCAAGAAATAATGATAATACTACTAGAGTTGGTAGCTACCTTTGTCTTTATACTTAATTGTATAGTCTGACAGCTTTGGAAAAAGCCATCACCGCGTGGTGGAGAAGTAAGGTTTCTCGCTCTCCCATTTTCTCTGTCTGACTGCCCCCCTTCCCTTTCTAATCAACAGCACGCTGTTATAGTTCACATACGGTGTTTGGGGAGTGCATGGTTCCTTCCACACAGTTGCCTTACGTCACGTGACTTTCTCCTGTAAATGTCCCAAGTGTGTCAAAAATGTTTGTTCTGCGCAGGCCGTTTTCAACGTTGTACGCATATTTTTTAACATTATTTCTTTGTTGACATTCCTCTCGTTTTGGGCAGCAGTCTTAGACAATCATGTTGTCCACCGTATTAATACTTGTGTTATAGTTTGGTCCGGCTCCTGATAAGATCTAATACAGCTTCCGCTGTCTTCAACAGCTTTATTCTAGGTACTGAGGGGGATCTGAGTTATTCCCTTGTTTCTTTAACCTCACTATGGAACCACGCATCAGTTTTTGAAAACTTAATCGGAGATTAATATTCGTTTCTATCTGTATTGATCCAAAAACTTACAATACCCATTAAAGAAACTAACTGCAGTGTAAGCAAAACACCTGGAAGGAACCTGATGATAGAAATTGAACAGTGGCTTAGAGATGAGCAGTGTACAAACGCCCCGTTGCGAGGCTAATAAAAGTTATTTATTTCGCACATGCGCACAACAGTTTTGTACATTATTTCATAGTGTGAACATCCGGTAGAACAAGACTGCCGAAAACAATGGAAGCATATGTGTGACAGAGAGGCAAATAATAATATGGAAGTGAGAGAGTGCACTGTTATCGCGTCGTCTCCCCTCTCATCTCTCAAGACAACTTACCTATATTTGTAAGTGGAGTAAATCTTGCATTGAACAGCCGCAGCTTACTGTTCAGAAATGACTTTCGTGCCTATAGAACCAAATTTCCAACAATGGATGACAGCCTCCCCAAAAAAAAGAGGCAACTAGATTTTTGCGCCTTTTATGTTGAGTTGAATAGCCTTGTTATTTATCAATATTATACTCGTCTAATAATTCAGTTAAATTTTCCCCACACGCAATAATAATATCAACTAATAGAGTCCCGCACAATAATCACTTTCCAACAATAACCACTTGAACGCACGGAGTAATCGCCCGACGTAAACTAATTTTCAAGCGGCAGGTGTTGGCTATTTATTGTCTGCAGGGTTCCATAATATGCGTCGTTAACAAGTACTCGAAAATTCTAGAAGATACTTCAGCGCGGCCTTGGTAGAAACACTTGGGCTAGTTGAGAAGCTTGTAAGCACGACACTGTCGACTGTACGAGAATATTCCGTATTACGTACTGTAACAGTATCAAGTACCCTTCGAAATAAAGGACTGATAACACTTGAGCTGATTAAATATTATTGATAAAATGATGACTGTAAAATTGATAAACGAATTTTGAAACTTTGAAGTGATGGAATTTACTATGCCTAAATAATTTATTTATTTACTAATTTATTATATACAACATTCAAATCAACACAATTGTACATGCTAGTAAAGTTTTTGATTAAGACGGTATAGAATAATATAAATACAGTAATATAGCCTAATACAGAATGTTATTTCTTTTCTTGTAGTGAAGATACAATGAGGCATTTGCTACTGAATCCATCCTTATTTCCTTGGTAACAAGCTTATAAGGGACGAGTAAGATAAATCTGTGTCGACGAATTAATTAAAGGGCTTACTTCTTAAGCCACATTTGCATAGTCACACCTTACGAACATCTTCATTGCCAATTTGTAAATAGCAAGCCAAAACCATTTAGAGGGTTCAGCGGTGTCAAACCCTGTCAACTTATGTCAAGTTAATCTACGCAACCACCGCGATCATTTCAACGGATACTTTACACACGGGGTGCTTTTGCTCTGTCGCCTAAACATTGCCACCTACACAAGTCCGCCTTATTTGATTTAGTGAATTAAAAACTTTTATGTTTTTTCTAGTCAGATTGTAATTTATGAGTTTTACTAAATTCACTGATCAACAAGGTTAAATTCAACTTGTAGATCTATCAAATGACTATATATTTTATGACGTTGCATTTGAATATGATCTCTAATTTGTTCTAAAAAAATTCGTATTTTACAACCAGAATATTTATTTTTTTATAAATACAAAATATTCTTCAAAATAGTCAGTTGAGTTCTGTTAAAATGATTACTTTTAAAATTTAATAAACTATTTTTTAATAAATATATCATTGGTTGTGAAACATGCTACCAATGTCTACTCACCGTTTTTATGTCTGACTATGTAGCCGATTGAGACATCACGCTGCTATGTAGTGTAGTGTGTAGACATCACATTCCATTATGAAATCAACCACACGTTAATCCCTGTTGTTGAAATTGCATTGCTGCATCAAATGTGGCAGCAGAATAAGGTGCAGGTTCCACATTTCCACTTCACAATTTTTTAAAATAATTTTACTTATTAAAAATTAAAGTATGCATTCCACAAGCTAATCTTCTGATTAGTGTACGCGCTAAAGATGTGTACATGATGAAGCACACTCAAATGTCGTGATGACGTGTTCCGTCCAGCGGGGTCACCTCGTGATCCCTAAAGGACAGATGGTAAAAGCCTCCGTAACCGCCTGTTGATTCTTGGCTGTAGAAGTGGCACGAATTAGCAATTATCGGCAAGAAAATTACTGAGGTTTACGACGGGTCTAAAGATTTCTAGTGCCTCGTATATGAACACGGACGTATGTAATATGAAAGTCTTGTACAATTTGTGCTTAGATATGTACCACGGGGATTGGCCAAAGCTTGTACGATTTTTAATCGCTGTATGATGGCTATGTTAGATTTGTTGACGCACCGGTAAAGTTCGAGTCCATAAGCTTATAAGTGAAGATTTCTCTACTGAACTGAATGCTTATTTTCTTGGTAATAGGCTTAAGATAAGGTACGAGTAAGATAAAGCTACATGAAACTTATTAACAGACCAACGACAAAGTAGTGTGATAAAGAGAGAGGAAAGGAAGTAGACGGGAAGTCTTGTTGCTTTACTTTTCCTTCACTTTCCTACATTTTTATCAAAAGCAGAAAATATTGCTCTTTACCACTTGTTTCACAAGTTTACAATTGTGTTGATAGAATATGGGGCAGGTGCTCTCCGTTGTATAAATGTAATATGTGACGATTTGGATTCATTCGTCTTAATTTCTCATTTTCATAGTCATTTTCTAATGAGAATGAGTGAGTTGGTTTTGACAATTGGGAGAGGCGACTGTAGGACGTTCATTTGTTGAAAAGATGGCTGTGTCGCCAGAAAATATACCAATTGTTGTTTCGCTGATTGTTGGTATATCGGAAGTGTACATGACGTATAGTAGAGGGGCAGGTTCTTCAGGACCGTATGTAGAAGCTACTAGAGGTTTCTCCGTTGACCTTGATTTCGAATTCACATTTGTGGAAGTAAGATTTTATCAGGTTAAAGAAATTTCAGGGGAGAAGTTGATCTGATTTTGTATAATAGTCTCAGGGTGGCACAATTTCCTGGCTGTTATCAATAAATATACTGGCTGTGCAGTATTCTTTCTTTTCTATCACTTTACTAATATATTAGTTATAAGGTGGTACTGTTATATTGTTGAGTGGGCATGTCGTAATCCGAACTCATGATCAGTGATGTAGTCTGGGTATGTTAGATCTTTAGTAATTTTTCTGTATGTGAGTCTCTGAAAAGTTTTTTCAATTATTCTCAAGAGACTGACAAAGAGACAAGATGGGACTGTAATTTATATGTAGTTTTTACGGGTTTCAGTATCAATACAATGTGCTTGAGTCCAACATGCAAGATTTAAAATGAAACTGAATGTGTACACATTTTTCATGAGTTTTTTTGTCAATTCTTGTAACATCGTGGCAATAATAAGGCCGAAGACCGATTCGTGTTACCTTCTCTGGCTTATTTGTTGATGTGGTCGACTATTTCTTGTGAGGAGTCTGTAAACCTGCACGGGTGTGGAAGATCTGTTCCACTTCAAGGTCGTGGTCGTTGCGTTGTGTGATCATTTGTGAACTAAAGGCTTCTGAAGATTTCGGCAAATAGACTGGATTCCCATAACGGTAGTCCTTACCGTTTTTGGCCCATGGTACTGAATGAGGTGAGTATCTACGCATAGAGATACCGACGATCTGGTTTTCTTACTTCTGACTTCACAAATTTAAACGAAACTTATTAACAGACCAAAAAGAAAGTAATGTGATAAAGGGAGAGAAAAGGAAGTAGACGAGAAATCTTGTTGCTTCATTTTTAATTTAATTTCCTACATTTTTATCAAAAACAGAAAATATTGCTCCATACCACATATTCTAATTGTTTTACATTATTGTATTGCCATTGTTTCATCCCCTACAGTAACTACATCAATATCCATAAAAATATTTATCACTTGACAATTTTTGAGGAAAATGAAAACATTATGTTGTTGATGAGTGATGAAGCTCATTTTCATCTCAATGGTGCAGTCAACAAACAGAATTGTCGCTACTGGGCTGCTGAGAATCCCCCAGAAATCCACCAAAAACCACTGCACAGCCCAAAAGTTACAGTTTGGTGCGCGTTGGGGAAGAATTGCATCATTGGTCCTGACTTTTTTGAACAAAATGGCGTCACTGTAACTGTTACTGCTCAGCGTTACATTGAGATGCTAAACACCTTTTTTGTGCCTGAGTTACGGAGAAGGCAGATTGCTATTCGGAGTGTATGGTTTCAGCAAGATGGGGCAACGTCTCACATATCCCGAGCGTCAATGGGTGTTCTTCGCCCTCTGTTTCCCAACCGCCTCGTTTCCAGACTTGGTGATGTTGCATGGCCCCCTCGGTCCCCAGATTTATCAATGTGCGATTATTTTTTATAGGGGTACCTCAAGTCACGAGTCTATAAGAGAAACCCCCGTACATTAGATGAATTGAAGGACAGTATTCGTGAAAACATCGTCCAAATTGACAGACGCCTGCTAGAAAGATTGGAGGCCAATTTCCGTACACGCTTACAACAATGCATAAACGAAAATGGACATCATCTGCAAGATGTTATTTTTGCACAAATGAATATCATTAAATGCTATGTAATCACAAATGTTTCTCTGCCAATAAATCTTTTTTCAAGCAAAACTAACAATGTTGTTATTATTTCAAAAACGTCCTATTTCTCTGCCCCACCCTCTATAAAAGGAAACATCTTTGACTCACTCCCCTGCCTATGTCAAAGTCAAACTACTCTGTTCAACCTTTTCTTACTTTCATAGCTGCTTTCTGATTCATATTGAACCCTGTTTTCAATCACATTACTTAATTCAAGAATGCAATGTGCACAATTAACAAACACTAAGCTATGAAGTTTAAATTGTCTCAGGTAAAACCCAATATCTTTGATACAAGACACTGTGCATTCCGGAATATATACAGTCCAGTTACATATTAGTGATTCTTTGTTATTTGAAATAGGTTAATAAAAAATGAGACTGTTTATATACTTTCAAATCAAGTTTAAAAGTTGTCCTTCTTTATGGTGTAAATAAAGCCATCAATCCCCACTGTGCTCATGAAGTAGTCATATGTTAACGTTACATTTTCGTAAGAATTGTAAAGTATCAGAAATATTCAAAGCAAGTCTAAAATTTTGAAAGTGATAACTCCTCTCACGCAAAACTCAAAATCGGGGCTACATATTTTACTTAAAATAAAGGATTTTATTTTACTCATTAAAATTCTGAGAGAACAGGTTGGATATCGTTTAAAAGTTATGTAAATTTTCTGGAACATGAACTGGAACTGGCACTTCCTGTTTTTGTAAGCAGGAATATTTGTCACTCAATATTTCATTAATCTCGTCTGTAAGCTAAATTGGTGTGGCATAAACTAAAATATCGTTTTCATGTATCCCCACCGTCGGTTATTTGATTTAAATTCCAAATATCGCCCTCGGATACTTTGAACCGAGTAGTTTAAGAATTCATAAGTATTAAAGTGGATTGCTGTATTATAAATAAATATTTACCGTTATAGTTAGCTTAGCTTAAGGTATAATGACAATTACCCTATTCTATGTTGTTATGTAATTAGTATATGCAGACAAAATTAGTATCCATTGTAGTAAATACAAACAGAAAACGGGAAAGAGTTTATGGACATTTATAGCTTTTAAAACCGAATCAAGAATTGGGCAATGAAAACATGATGTCGATAAACATTTTTATCTATTTCTCTTCTTCTTCTTCTTCTTCTTCTTCTTCTTCTTCTTCTTCTTCTTCTTCTTCTTCTTCTTCTTCTTCTTCTTCTTCTTCTTCTTCTTCTTCTTCTTCTCCTTCTTTTTAAGCGATGCCTCTTATGGTACAATAACTAAAGTGTTCTACCCACACTTTTTCTTCTCATTTCTCAAAGCGACTCTGAGCTACATAAACATAACGGTAACCACTGTTTCCTCAGGCTCGTAGACTCGGCGTGGATGAACCACAAAATCTGCGCATTCCAGCGCTCTCCTAAAGCTTGCAACAAGGACTTGGTCCTGAAGTTCATGTAAGCAGCGATCTACGCGACCTTGCAGTACCGTAAGCTCCCTGCACGCAGCAGGCCAAGACGAGGAAAGTGCAATAGTAATTCGAAAACAAAGCACTCCGCTACCGTATATTTCTAAATGCGCCCTTCCCATATATATTAATAAACTTTTCCTATCAGTAACAAAATTTTTGTCTTAATTCTTTCCAAGCAGTCATTCCAATTTCTTCAATTTAAATAAATTTCTGAGTGATACTAAATATTTCTAGCGCTTTTATCACAATCAACATTTCTAATCACTTCTTATATAGACTCCCACTTTTCAGATAGGTTTCGTTGCTTATACTTTGTATTTTGCATTTTCGTTGTAAAAGCTTCCTTCACTGTCTATTGCATATTGTTGTAGGACAGATACAAATGTATTTATTGACTGGAATTTTAATAAATAATGTTAACAAAAATTTGTTTCAAAAACAGACGTAGGTAGATATTAAAAATGCCGTAAATATGTTACTTAAACCAGCTCTTTTCATGACGTGAAACATGTAATTTATATCTTCTAGCTTGACACTCTTGCTAAACACTATTCAAATAAAACCACATTTTTTTAACAAAACAGCCGTCATAAAAAATGATTACATTTTATTGTCCGCAACACCAACACAATATTTTTTTCTGCCTTCACAATTATTTTCTTTGCGTCTGCAAACACGACAGACACTTTAACTCATAATAGTGCAAATGAGCATAACTGATGAGTGTGTAAACAATCGGTTCTCACACAATAAAAAAACTATTTACAAATTACGTTCAGATCAATTGTTTTCACCATTGTGTAGACGTATTTGCACGCACGTTGTGTTTGCGTAAGGCGATCACAATGCAGCAAAGGCTATGTAACGCAAAGTAAGTAGCTAAATTCGTTCAGTACTTAACCGTTCCGGAGCTGGGTTACTTCGTCAAAGCCCGTCTGAGTCATCTGACCGACTGGAAACGGAGTTGCCAGCAAGTAAGTAGAAAAAAATAACTTCAGGCATAACATCCGTAAAACTTTACATGAATTCTTACACTAAGGGGACAGCTATTAGAAAACCACGTATATTGACTAGAGTCTGAAACTAGACTAACTAAATCTACATACGTTTTCCACATACACAGCCGACACAAACTATTAATATTTTTACGTGCTATTGTACGGCTATCAACCTACCGGAAAATATGTTCACATTTTATATTTTGAATCCACGTAGATGTGAATACAATAGTTTGAATTCATAACTCTTCTATAAAATGTGAATAAATAAGCGTACCTCTGTACGTTCAACAGAAAGAAAATATTACATAACTTGGTAAATGTAAACACTGCACACATGTACAAAACGACATACGTGTACGATCGGTATTGTGATGATCAGGAATTTCACCTCCATAGACGTGTAGGTGTGTACCGAATCAGCAACCATGATCAGAAACTGGAAACAACGAATACTGACTTGAACGGGAATGCAATGCGTTGATTGTATGCACCGTTGGTCGTAAATCTGTAAGTACTTACTTGAGTGTTACTTCAATTTTCTACTTTTTAAATCTATCTCCGTTCAAAATATAGTATTAACAAACTCGTGTCAATCACATTACGTTATGCAAAACCAGCTAACGCATTCTGAAGTAGAGTTAACAGCTTGAAAACTCTTATCGTAACACAGTAAATCTACAACATAAATATTTCATGTACAAAAAAATAATACTATAATTTTTCCATATGTAATACGATAGTGTTTACAAAATTAATTTATTTTGTAATATATGTATTTTATCTAGTGTTAAAATAACTCGTAAAAATAGAAAAGAAGTTATACTATTTCTCCAAATATGTTGGAGAAAATATAAAAAAATCTATGCTACTCGATAGTAATTTATAATTACGTATAAGACAGGGCAAAGTTTGTTACATCGAGGGAAATCAATGTAGAGTCACCGCGATGTAGACTTAATTTAAAAATTTTTAATATAATGTAAAGATAGCACGAGAAGTGACAAATAAACAAAATTGTATGCAAAAAACTAACAAACACAAAATGTGAATAAACTAAATAAACTTAATTGATATTGTCCTCTGTTTTATACCTTACTGCCATTCATATTAAATAAAGAATTGAAAACCCTATTTTTTGTTTTTAAACGACCAGAATACCTCCTACTGCTGTTTAATACAATGTTGTACATTAACTTCTTTTTCTGCAAATTTGTATTTTAGTACAAAGGTTTGTAAAAAGTAGTTTTAAATTACTTATGTACTTACTACATATGATACAATCAAATGTAACAATGTGAGATGAAAAATTTTGTTTTTTAAAAGCAATCTCAGTATCCTAAAATACTGAGATTTTTACAACAGAATTCAAATTGCACTGGCTCTATTCAGGTACTGGATATTTCAGACTCTTTATTTATATATATATGACACGTACATACACATACATATACATTCAGTTTCCTTAAAATGTTTAAGCTTTCGTCCATAAAAGTGTTACAGCATTTTGAATAAAATATGCTATCATCTTTACCATTCTGTGTTTGTGTTTGTGACTGTGTGTGCGCACATAGTTTTGTGTATATTTATGATGCTCAAGTATTTTGTTTATAGTTACTAAAATTTTGTAGTTAGTGTAAAATTTAAATTTTTCAGCACTACGACATTCCTGTTACATTCAAAATGACTAGCCGGGGCGAAAGATCCATTTTCTGGGCGATAAAATGAAACAATCGTAAAACAAATTAGACTCAAGCCGGACTTGGTTAAGCTATACGACAGTAGGTGACCACAGTGGTTATTAGATTGGTGGTCAGGAGATAACGAAGGGACTTGCTTAATTCGTAAGGTATACTGAATTGATAAATTTTGCGTAAGTTTCTGGTAGGATTTGTTAATCGTAAAAGTGTAGGTGTGGGCATATTCATATTAATAAGCTTCGAATATTCGATTTCGACGTTTGTTTCAATGCAATGCAAATGTTTTCAGGACAAAGAATGTATATTTAACACAATCCTTCAGTTAATGCAGAAATAATAATCATTAAATTTTAGTGATATAAAAATATGATGTATTAGGAATATTTGTTGTACGATTCATAGAAATCTTTGAAACAAAACAAGACACAGCACAAGGATTAAATTTTATAAGACAATTGCAATAACCACGTTGATTTATTATCCTAGTGAGGCGTGGGTCATGACAAAAAGGAATGCGGTAAGATTCAGAGTGCTGAAAAGCAGTTTCTTCGAAATACTTTAAATTATACATTGCAAGTTAGAATAAGGAATGAGGATATCTGAGCAGAACTCGAAGTAAAGGACATAAATAAAATTATTTCAATTTACACAAGACAATGGTGGGATCATCTGCAAAAGATGACAGAGGATCGGTTGCCGAAAGCGGCACTGAACTACAAAGCCATTGGTAGAAAAGACGTGAGCCGTCCGAGAATGAGATGGATGCCGGAACAGTTTTATGTAACCTAATCCTTAAAGTGGAGAAGAAATTTAAGTTTGTTACCATTTTAATATTTAGTCTTGTAATAAAATAACTAAATAATTTGTTTCTATGCTAACTTTAACGATAATTTTATTTTGAGCGTTAAATCGGCAGAGAGAGACTTAGATTTTAGCTTTAAACGTTGAGTACAATGTGAACTTTGTACGTGAAGTTTTTCTGTATATTTGTATGTCATATTTTATTTGTAAACATGTGTTTGTGAATAAGTTAGGAAAACAATATTTACTGTAGGTACCATGTTTTAAGTTATAGGGTTTTATTTTATTCCCACACACAACACGGCTTCTTTTTAACTCTGAAACAAAAACAGCAATAAAATTATAGACTTTAATTAACTCTTTCGAAATTTTAGTGCTCTGGTACTTTGTTAAATTAAACAATTCATACTTCTGTTACACTATTTTGAACCTTATTTTCTATCTTGTATGGCAGCTTACGGAAGACACGTACATGAAAACTATAGATTCTGTCCGTTGCAGAGAAGTGTTTTGCCTGTATATGTCACCGAAAAGGTAAACACGCGCACTGAAGGAATATCACCGCAGAAGTAACGGCAAACGCCTAGTTGGAGATAGCGTCCAGCGTATACATGCAGAACTCGCAACAATTGTGTCATTTTGAGAAAACAGTTGTGCATACATCTTAGCTATAATACTGAAGATCATGAAATCTTCTTATAGAAATATCTTCTATTCTTTTTAAGAAATATTTTAAAAATAGAAAAAAAACATGAATAAAATTAAGGTAATATTTAACTATAGCAGTTAACACTTTTTAAGAACGTAAAATAGAAAATTATATAAATAAATAAATAGTTTAAAGAGGGTTGTCCGGAATTAGCATTCCCGTATATGTTAAAAAGGTGATGTTCGGCCTTACGTTTGAATGAATTGAAAGGATGGAGGAATATGGTGAGATGACCTGGTGACACACATCGATTTGTACAAGATATGCTCTGCAGGTAACTAACTGGAAGATAACAGAAAAGCGTTCATTCATTACTCACCTGTGTTTTGTTTATTTATATTTAAAGTTGTATCACTGCATACTACAAGACACTTACTTGCGTTTTCGTCTGTTTGTACCTAGTATGAGAATACTGCTATGTCTGGTCGCGTGCCTGGCGGTAGCCACAAGCAATGAGGCGGAAGAAGTTGATCCTCATGTCAACCCAAAGTATTACACCAACGTGTGGGCAGTCAAAATCCCAGGTGGCCCGGAAGTCGCGAAGAAAGTAGCCGAGGCCAGGGGATTCCATTTTTTGGAACCGGTAAGTGAAGTAGACCTTACACCTCCTAACCATGGCTAAGAATTCAAAGTATTAAAAGAACTGTACTATCTTCTTGCTTTTCATCATTGATTTGATTTTTATATAGTAGGCTCAAACTTTGTAAAAACATAATCAGAATAAAATATATTAAATAATGTTTACATGACACAGAACTAATTTAAAACGCGAGATTTTATAATATGTATAAGAGATACTTTGGCTTACCATGTTTGTATAGAAAATACAGTGTTGCTGTATAATCTCTCAACAGCGTAATTAACATTTATCTTAAATTCAAAGTAAATTAAAAACTAAATTTTCAAAATAAATTTGAAAATAATTTATTCGCACGTGTCTTTCAAAAATATAGAATAAATTCTTTAAAACGTTTTATAAATTTTATTATAAAGTTTAAAGGAATGTTATTGTACATTAACAACAATTTCTCACTTTTCTTATAAACGTAAATTTTTGTATCATATGTATAACAATAATGTAAATTAGGTAACATATCCGTTTAGAACTTTTCAAAGGGTGCGTATTTTGTGTGTGTGTGTGTGTGTGTGTTTATGATGATTTAACTTTAAAGACATGTTTGAAATGGTATCCAAGTCACTTATTGACAAAATCTGTATAATATTTACCTTATTTCTTCCGTCGCGTCGTGTGACTTCGTTTTGCGTTTTGATTTGATTTTACGCGTTTCGAGACATATGTCTCTTCATCAGAAATAAATAAAATAAAAATTCACTCTTGCGAGGTCGTTACATATTAAAATACAAATATTCGAAAACGGTATGTGTGTAATCGTTTTCGAATATTTGTATTTTAATATGTAACGACCTCGAAAGAGTGAATTTTTATTTTATTTACTTCTGATGACGAGACATATGTCTCGAAACGCGTAAAATCAAATCAAAACGCAAAACGAAGTCACACGACGGAAGAAATAAGGTAAATATTATACAGATTTTGATTTAACTTTGTATTATATCAGGAAATGGATTTTTGTTCCGTATAATCTCAAACCATAAGAACTACTCCTATAGAATTATCTCCTCCTCATCTATTTCCGACTATAAGCTCAAAGTACATATTTTTTCGTGTCCTTTAACCGTTTTTATTGCCACCATTTCTTTTTTGTTCCTGCATATCCTGTGGAGATTTAGTGACGTGAAAATTAGTATACGTCACCTTATTGGACTGTCAGTTTGCACCCGGGATAAATTGTCTGATGGAGTTGCTACCTTAAGACCTAGTAATCTACAGGACGAAGCCCATCAGTATATTAACGTTTCGTTTTTCAAAGTATTCTCCACGCGGTGATGTTAACCAATATCTGGTTATCCATCGTTGCGACGGATCTTCTACCTTCGATTGAGGTGCTTACGGCCTACCATTCTTTGTCAAACTTTTTTTTTGCTGCTGGATAAGGCCTCCGGTGTCTGGCCGAAACGATTAGAAGAAAATATGAACCATTCTTTAAACAATCCACCACGGCCCAGGTGCTCCCGGTAGTTTTTAATTAGATACTGTTGACTGCGACCATGATAGCCTCCGTAATAGTAGACTTCATATTAATCTGTTTTAATTACGCTCAGAATTGTTTTACATGCTGAAAAGAAATTACCACTTAAATGTTTTGCTGTATTCAGGTGGATGGTTATACTACAAAATAATGAAGCAGACTTACAAAGCTCTGTGTACAGACTACATACACTGGGACGACAAGACTGCAATCTAAAGATAAATTACGGCTCACTACGGAAAATTTACAATACGCTCAAAGATTATTATTACTGAGGATAAAGTATTTAAACAGACCTCAAATTATAACTATGTAGGTTGTGATACAAGTTTTGACATTGACAAAGACATACAAAATAAAGTCGACATATTTCAACACGTATATGGAACTATAAATAGAATACATATATGGAACTATAAATAGAATACGTATATGGAACTATAAATAGAATACGTATATGGAAATATAAATAGAATACTGAAAAATAAAACGAGGCGTGGGACAAAATTAGAATTCTACAAAACAATGGCTGTTCCAGTGCTATTATATGGCAGTGAATTCTAGATTACAGAACAAAGAGATAAAAGAAACACACTGTCAGCAGAGTTGAAATTTTTAAAAAGGGTTAAAGGATGCGCATTACACAAGAAGGGGCCATTTAAGAAATGAAAATATACGTAAAGGATTAAATGTATAAAATCTAAAAGAGAAAATTGTTGAAAATAGGGGAAAATATAGGCAGCATTTAAGTCGCATAGATGAAGATTGAATACCAGTAATTATAAACAAGTAGGCCTGTAAGCCTTCTGAAAGAAAGGATGTAGGCAGGCCAAGCAAGAAATTGATCTAATAATGTGGAGTCGGGACAGGTATCTAATCCCTGAAGTGTAAAATAAGAAGAAGATTGTTTTGCATAAATAGATTTGTATAAATTTACTCAAGTGATTTTGTTTCGGCGTCTGGCAGTGGAAAGAAAGGGTTTAACGCTGAGACCGAAACTATAGGATGACTTCAGCGCTATAAGTCTGAATAGTTTAACCTCTGTCAACGATCTCAGTGGTTAAGCATGTTTTATAATAATTGACTCGGATCGTGAAAGAACAGAAATACTGTCTACTGACAAGTTCTTTGTATGTTGATTATGAGCATTCGCAAAAGAGTACGGTTGGATTAGTACAGTCTTCTCTTTCTAACTGTGTCCTGCTTGCACTATCAGAACGTTCTGCTGGCAATGAACCTTGATTCTGATAAACTTGTTATCGTTTTCAGTTACCCATGTTCGATGACCACTACATGCTGCAGAAAGCGGACCATCCAGAAGCATCGGACCAGCCTGCCAACCACCACACTCGGTCGCTTCTCCATCACAAAGACGTAAGTCAAATTGTGCTTATTTCGTTTTCACCTTATCACAGAACTTATGTCGGTAACAAATGTTATCCAATTTCTCATAGCCTTACAGTAATCGTTATTACTTTTTTAATAAGTATCACAATTAATCAATACATTCAAAAAAGTTAACAGAATGTTTTAATAATAGTACGATAGCATATAAAACAAGTTTAAGAATGAATACATTTTTTATTCTATCTTATGCTTAAATAGTCTTCCAGCGATACAGAAACTTGACTCTCAGTTTTCTTAAACAATGTGTAATTTTAGGTTTTTTGCATTATATGGACCATCAAAAATCTGCCACCGGCCGTGCAAATATCGGAGAGTTCGCCGTATGCGTTTACTCTTGCCAAACATTCCTTTCTTCTGACTTGTCTGAATCTTTTCTTTTGGCTTAGAACATGCAGAAACGCGATTAAGCAAGTATGAACACTGTATTGACAGCAAATTGTGGAGATCTCTTAGAAAGCAGATAAATTCTCTACTTACAGAAGGAAGTTAACATTCGACAAACTTTAGTTTAAAAGTTGATTTTAATTATGAAATACCTCTTATTTTCCGTCAGTAAAGAATTAATTTACAAATGCAGAGCTAATGCAGAGTGTTTACTTTTCTTATACTGTATATCCCTTAATAAACTCATTCAAATCATGCCTGAGGTATGCATTGTTTGCTAAAAATCAAGCAAAGTACACGAAGTATGTGTGTCAAAAGAAGATCAAGACAACACTAAACATTTTATTGCGTGTGCATGTAAAATGGGCGCGAACGAGATGTATGCATGTGTGTGTAGATATACGACTTAAGCATTTTTAATTACAGTTTTTACACATAAACACAATTTGTACTACCATTTTGTGACTGTTAATAATAACTTCAATTAAAATTCATCTTTTTTATTATTTTTTTTTCGTATTGTTTAAATTAGCAGCCATCCTTACTATTTCTTTTATGAATTTACTAACTGCTATAATTTGTATTGTTCGACTAAGCTTTTCGTCATCACTGACATCTTCAGGTCTTAAACAAGGTTGCTTAAGACCTGAAGATGTCAGTGATGACGAAAAGCTTAGTCGAACAATAAAAATTATAGCAGTTAGCAAATTCATAAAAGAAATAATAAAAAATAAATAAAATAAAATTCATCTTGTTGTTCTTCTTCTTCTACAAGGATTTAACCAAAAACATTTTGTTCCGGTCCTAATCGGATGGTCTAGAGTTGGTCATTCCAGTCTAGAGTTGGTCATTCCAGTCTAGAGTTGGTCATTCCGCATCTCTCTGTCCCTTCGGTTTATAATTGAATAGTTGTTTGAGGATGCGGCAATCATCTCTTCAGTAGACCAACTCTCAAATCCGTAGTGAAATGTGGCAAGGGCCTTCACCTTGTTGAACGTTAGGCGAGTTTCTTAACTCGGTTATAGAAGTCACTTAATGATTCCGCACATGTGGTTGGATTTATATGGCTTACACAACACGCCATTGTTTGTAACATTATAACGTCTCTCCTGTTAAGACATTATGATACAGGGAACCAGTCTAATTGGTTGCTTTCAATTAAACCGGCTGCCGTTGTTAGTACAAATTACTTACCAACAAAATGGGAAAATATATAGAACAGGAATTTGTCTTAGGGTACGTAAATTTACTCACTCTCTGGATTTTTAGCAAAAACATCTCTTTATTATGGCTTCTTAAATGATGATTTAAAAATAATGGTTATCTTTTTGTTTTTACGTTAAATAAACTTCTGATAGATTCTGCATCAAATGCCCTTACACTCTTTATAATGTTACTCTGATGAGCAAACCATACAGTTGTAAATTACATTGAATACCTCGGATCCGGGTTTTAACTTTATAATATTCTAAAATACTTCAATATTATGCAAACTATTAGAAGAATAGTTTGATCAAATTTCGAATTAAGTTTACCTTTAACTATCATCAGATTACTATTATTTCGTTACAGTAACTACAAACATTACTATGTTAACATTTACATGATTTTAATGAGTCTTTACAAAATGTACTGTTTTTTGTTGTGGTTGTTAGAAAGATAACGGTTTGGTTTCACCTGGGTATAAGGTGTATCTGCGGCAGGTTCTCTTGCGGATCCTCTTCAGTTGGTTTTCCTGGACGTTCTTCGTTGTCGTTCGGGTTCCTCCATTTATTTTGTTGATTCTAAGTTGCGATCATGACGAAAGGATTCTGCTACCTGGAGCTCGTAAAGTTGTCGTCGTTGCTTCACTCCTGACATTGGTGTTCACTTTTCACATTTTACTTTTAACTGCACTAATGTTACCTTTTATATGGTATGGAACATACCTCACAATTTAAACATTTTTATAAAGAGATGTGTCGGCTATGTTAGTTATTTTTAGTTATTTCTCTACAGTTCAACTACTTAACTTGTTTTACTTTTCACTTCGTTTCAACTACATGTGGAGTATGTCACCACGAAACACTTACTTTCTGTGACATCGTTTTTGGTATATATTCACACGTTTACCTTCACGACACATGGAAAAGCTGTTACCTTGTCTGACATTCTGGTTCGACTGGGTTTTGGTTTTGCGGCGGTTTGTAGGGAAGCGGGCGCAGTTCACGCGGAGAGAGAAAAGTAGTTCGTACTTTTATTATTATTATTTTTACACTAATTAACTACTATTAATAATCCTACATTTTCTTTATTGAGTTAGGTATTTCATATATAATTATCACGTCTTTTTATTTAATTAGAATGATTATTAATATTCGCTTCAATATAGGGTAATTTTCATGTCCGTACTAGATTTTTACAAGTTGATACAGGCATTTAGGTACAGAGGGGAGGGTGGATTATTTTCTCACATGTTATTTTGAATAAAAATTATTTTGTGCTATTTAAATTCCTTTTAAATCGTCACAACATACACACATTATACCCCAGAAATCCGAAATTGCTGAACACCTTCCGAATTTTACCGTTTATAATTTTTCAATGAGCATCTTTCCAATGATCTGGGCAATCTATTGTGAAAATGCAATCTAAACAGGATCTGGGATCTGTCTTTCCTGAAACCAGCCTCCGAAATAACGGTCCCCGTTATTCCATTAAGTTGTTTTGTTAGGACAGATTCATACCATTTATATGAGTGTCAAGCAAGCTGACCACTCTATAGCTATTACAGTTATGACGATCTCCTTTCTCGAATACGAGAACTGCCTTTTCCATTGAATCTTCGGGAATATTGCCTGTGGTCCAGCAGAGACTGATAAGGATCAACAAAACTTCATGCACCAAGGCTGGCGCATACTTTATAAGCTCGAAAGTCAACCCATCAGCCCAGTGATTTTCTATTTTTACAGCATTTTAGAGTAGCCAACAATTCATCTACTGGATCCACACGTTCGTGATGTCTGCAAATGTTGTTTCTTCCGATTGCTCGTGGGTTCAAAGCCGCACGTAATATCTAAGCCATTTCTTCTCTGTGATCGTACTGGCCTTCAGATTATATCTTTCTCTTTGATTTAAACGTCGTTACATTTTCCAAGCCTTGTCCTGCATACGCTATATACCGTAAATATTACAAATGAATTAACAAAGTAAATATTATAAATAAATTAACGGTGTAAATATTCTACTGTAAATATTGTAAATTTGTAAATAACAAATATCGATTTAAAAGCTTTTCTAACGAGGGTTACTGTTTGTAGAAATCGACTTGTTTCTGGTGACGGTTTAGGAGTAAGCAATTAAAAAGGGGTAGAACAACTTTTATATAAACAAAAAGTCTAAATTTCTTACGATAAGGAAACTTTGTGGAGAAGAGATATCCATAACACGAACTATCATGACCCGAGCAGAAATGTTAAAGAAACAAACATGTGAAGGTCACGGTAGAGATCTCTGTCACAATGAACCGTTTATACAGTTGTACTATTGTAGTCTGTTGTTCAATAAAACGCTAACGTCACATTTAATATGTAGTTGCACTGGTAACAGTGACTTTGGCAAAGCTGTGTATTCCCGTCAGAAATACGTTCACACGTGTAGAATTTATCCAACTGGAAAAACTGATCCCTCGCCAACCAAAGGTGAAATTTACTTTAGGCGGTTCCATAGACCCGCAATAGTCGGACATTTGAAATTCACCGGTTTGTAAAGGTGATTCGTTTAACGTGAACCGTTGCGCCACCGTTGGGTGAACCATTGAGCCAACGGTGGAGCAATGACCGCCACCGTGTACGCTGACGGAAAACTTTGATGATTTTTGTTTGATGAACTTTGATCAACAGAAATATCGGTTGATTTGGTATGCACTAACGACATTTATAATCCCTAAATTTTTGACGTCGTTGTGTGTTTGGCGTCAGCAACATGTGTCCTGAAGATGACAATAAATATTGTCGAAACGTCGACGCAAAATAGCTAAAATTTGTATTATTGACCGATCCTCACTAACCATCCACTAAGACATTTATAATGTTGGAAAAAGTCTATATTTGCGCAACCATGACTCGCTTATTTCAAATAAGGTTTCAACAAAACTCAAAAGAAACAAAAATTAATAATAAAGACGTTAACCTCATCATTTATGAATTACACATCTGCAGCTCACTTTGTAGATAGTGACGTCATCACATACGTCACTCGCCGCAGAGACCTTTCCACTTTAACGATGCATACATCTCTCACGCGCATTTACAGTCTTCCTAAAACGACTTTACACTCACAGCGCTTCGATCCTACGTATGTTTGTTTATCTTCAAGTCGCATTGAAGGCGTTCAGTTTCGCTTTGCACTTCCAACGTACTCAAAGAACACAGCAAAATAACTTTTCTAAACCTAATCATAGAGAGGGTTTCTTTTGGCTATCTCGGTCAATTTTCCCTCATAATCGATCCTATCTTAGAGAGGCGAATACAATTGAAAGAGGGTTCTAGAGGAATTGTTATCTTCATACAAGCGGATTCAGAATAATTTTCAAAATATAATATATAGGGAACATATGATAGAATGCGTTCAATCTCTTACAGTGAAAATATGACGGTGTGTAACGAGCGTTAGTGAAAATAATTATTACTTGCAAACAAAAAAATTGTCGTTGTAATAAATCTTCTTCTTCTTCTTCTTCTTCTTCTTCTTCTTCTTCTTCTTCTTCTTCTTCTTCTTCTTCTTCTTCTGCTTCTCCTCCTCTGCCTCCTCCTCCTCCTCCTCCTCCTCCTCCTCCTCCTCCTCCTCCTCCTCCTTCTTCTTCTTCTTCTTCTTCTTCTTCTTCTTCTTCTTCTTCTTCTTCTTCTTCACATGGCTTGGGCTATAGCCCGTTTTGACTACACAGAGTCTCTGACCATTTTTTCCAGCGTTTTGCACGATCTCTCGTTCCCATGGGCCTATGTGCAAACGCTTGTTTAGGAATACGCGTGTCTACCATGCGTTCCACATGGGACTTCCAATTCTGCCTCTATTCTATCCAGAACCGACTGTAATTTCACGTTTTTCCTTATGTCGTCGTTTCGTAGATGATCTCTCAAACTGCATCCCTTGGCTGCTCTTAAAAATTTCATTTCCGAGGGCTGTAGTTTTTAAATATCTTTTTGCAGGCTAGTTCATGTTTCACATCCATAAATTAAAGCCTTTACAGCCACGACCTTATAGAACTTTAGCTGTGTCTCACTCTGCGTTTTATTCTTAAAGACAACAAGTCGTCTTATTGTTCTACAGGTATAACTAAATTTATTTAACCCTCTTTCGATACCGTTGTCCTTCCTATATACATCCAAAATAATTAAAATGTGGTATCTCTTCAAAAAAACTACTATAAATTACAATTTTTGCAATTCTTCCCAAGAAATACTAATTTTGTCTTAGTATTTGCAATCTTAAAGTTGTATTTCTGGCAGATTGTATGCAAGGTATAAACTGACCCTTCTAACTCATTTTCACTCTTCTCTATAATTATTTGGTTATCTGCTATACTAATGTGCTAAGCGATCCCTTATCCGAGATTCGTATACCTGCAGGACAGACATTCTTCTATTCTCGCAACATTTTTTCAATATACATGTTGTAATAAATATGATACAAACTGTACAAGGCATTGTAATTTAGTGTTGTAATTAACAAACATATTTACGTATAGAATGAGCGCGCGTGGCCATAAAGGTGCTTGGGTCCATGAGGTGTATGGAACATGTAAATCCATATTTAGAGTTTATGCTTCTTGGTACGTAATTTTTTGCTCATTCACAGGTCTGTTTGTCCTCGTTTACAGGTCCACGCCGCCTACCAACAGCATGTACTGCACAGGGACAAACGTGGTGAACTCAAAGGGGAAAACTTGAAACAGATCTCCACCCGTCAAACCACCAGCGGCGGCAATAAGGGTTGTTACTCTTGGATGACCAGTCCGTACGTGAAAATTTTCAACGATCCAAAATTCTATTTGGAATGGTACCTTGTAAGTACAAAAAACAGTGAACGTCCAAGTGAAAATTGTATCAATTTGTTTTAAAAATGTAGTAAATATGTCTACGTGTGTGTGTGTGTGTGTGTGTGTGCGCGCGCGCGCGCGCGTCTTAAAGCTTGTAACCGAGAAAGCTATAGGGTCAGTGGCAAGTAACGTAGGTGTAAATGCCAATAACGTAATACCAATGGATGGTAACACATTAAACACGATAACAGTAAGAGTAGAATAATACAAAATCATGGCAGTGCCGACGTCGTCATCGTTCTGCCTGCCAAGACGCTTACGTCTCTTGTGGACATATTCTAAGATCTGTGGGGCCGAAACGTATGAACATGAAATAAAACCGAATAACCATAAAATCCAGTGGCGAAGTTACATGGAGGCAATTGAGGCAATGCCTACCCTAAAAAATTCTCTGGAATAGAAATTATAAATAACGTAACGTATATTATAACGTAAAGATTATACATTGTTACTGTCGAATTTATTAAGCCAAAAGTGCTTTACTGAGCGACCGCTAGATGGTGACAGGTGAGATTCGCCATAGCTCATTTAAAGCGAATGAGGCAACGTGAACTTGCCTCAGTGTTTTTTGTGTACATCGTATGTAAGCAATGTGCAGGCGCGATTGGGAAGTGTGGAGGAGGGGGATTGTCCCGCGCTGTACACTGTACACATAGAGCGTTGAGGCATGTCTCACTTCTGTGGTGCAAAAAGTTTTATTTTATGCGGTTATTAAAAGTGTTCCTGTTATGCCGCTGAACTAACAGATGACAAAGATTGTTATTTGAATTACTTGTAACATTAAACATATACTATATAGAAACTAATCAAGTTTAAAAATTTGAAGTTCAATCAGTTGTATTATTGTGTCTGACTTATACAAGGATTTTTAATGAAGAAATTTGTGTTAGTGGTTGAAATCACAATCAGAATGATCACAGTTGCACACCACTATATAAAAATTATCCCGATTAGCGCTTTCAAGCCTCACAGCCCATCGTCAGATCGGAATAGGCAGAAATTATTTTAAAACAAACTACACCACTATATAAAAATTATCCCGATTAGCGCTTTCAAGCCTCACAGCCCATCGTCAGATCGGAATAGAGTTTGTTTTAAAATAATTTCTGCCTATTCCGATCTGACGATGGGCTGTGAGGCTTGAAAGCGCTAATCGGGATAATTTTTATATAGTGGTGTGCAACTGTGATCATTCTGATTGTTATACAAGGATTGTTCAATAAAAAGACTTTTAGGGCTGTAAAGCATTTTTTATTTTACGATTTTAAAATAAGTCTCCATTAACATTAAGATATGAGTCCCACTGTTGCACTAATCTGTACATTCCCTCCTAGTAAAATTCTTACGGCTGTTTGCGGAACCATTCGCTAACAGCAAACTCTACCTCAGCGTCCAGATTTGAACTACCGTCCTTTTAGTGATTCCTTAAAAAATTTTAAGGTAAGATTTTTGCTTACCCATTCATTAACTACTAGCTTCGCCACTGATAAAATCATAAAATGAAAAGAAACTCTATACATAAATGAATACGTCAACCGAAATATACAAAATTGTAAAACACAAATGCCCTTATTCATTTATTGTAAAACTAAATCGTGAATAACACATTTGAATGTGCAGACAGTTTCACATATCAGGGAACAGAACCAAAACTAAAATAAAGCTTCAAAATCTCTAACCAGGACAGTGGTAACATACGGATTGGAAGATTGGATTTCTACAGCAGTAAATACTTCCACTTTTAAGATTTGGAAAGAAAAATAAAGCAAAATTTGTTCTTTCTAAAAAAATGTGAAAGTGGTTAACTGTCCTACAGACATCATAATCGAATGAGACGATATAATACGATTTACTAAAGCTAGAAGAGTTGATTGGTTAGGGTATGTAGAGAGAATTATCCAAACAGATAATAAAAAAGAAACATGGATGGCGTGATGCAAGGAGTGATGCGAGCAGGGAGGACGAGAAAACAATTGGATAAGACGAGACAGGTTGGAGAAGAAGCAGGAAATGGAGAAAAATTGTAGACAAAGACAAAGTCCTGGCAGGGCTGTAGTTATTCGGAAGAACCGTAATATGTTTAAACACACACACTCACACATTTTACTCGTTTCTGGTACAGATGAATAAACTGGTAGGTGGGCTACGCATAATGTCGTCACAAACTAAGAGGATGTGTCTATGGTTGTCCCAAGAAGGCCGGTACAAAGAGTCAAATTGATAAGCTGGTCACGAATCCGAAAGAATAAAAGGATACATGTGATTCTAGGATTTGCCAGTTACTCATTCCTGGTTTTACTAGTGTAGGCGTGAGGTTTCATCATTGCAAGAGGTGTGTCAAAATATTCATTCCTCTACACTGAAATAGACATATTGAATTACACTGATTGACATATCTTATGTCAATAATATATTAATACAAAGTATATGTAGAGCTACACAAGAGTTAGGAGTTTATTTATCATCTTACATTTAAATCTAATAAAAAGTAATATTGCCATACACCAGTGTGAAGCACATTTTCATTAACTTTTTGATTTTGAGGGAATTAAGTTTAATCCTTTTTTGTACTTTACCAATCGCCATTCGTCACCCTTTTTTGTTTACATAATTCTTGTCACTGCTTAGTCCATGTATATTCCATATTAAATCTTATCCTTTCATTATTTTCCTAATTCTTGCTTCCAAAATTTGTTCTGTTGGCTTTGTCACCTCCATATACTGTAGGTGTCCCGATCAACTCAATTTGTTTCCCTTTTATAAATTTAAGAATGCATTAAGAAATTTTGTCTTATTTCTATATATCTTATTCTGTCTTTCCGTCAGGCTTGTGAGACTTTCCTAGATAGGCCACCTCATCTGTGTAATATGTATTTTGTTATTCTATGTATACTCAAAACCACTCACATGTGAAAAGTTAGTATATTACTTAATACGCTGGTCAATTTTAAACCTAAACTCGCTTATTTATCATAAGGTAAATAAATACGTAAATAAATAAATACATAAATCTTAAGGTAGCTACTACGAACTATATACTATACTATAAACTAGCCTATAACTAAACTATGATTTATGGTTAGCCCATAAATTGACTAATAATGTTATTACGATTTCTTATAGTATGTTCATAATTACAGCTAGATTACAGAAAAGACACATCAGAAACCCAGCTGGATTTGAACGTCATTCAATGTTGGATGAATAACATTACCGGCAGAGGCGTCAACATCCAGTTTGTTGACGACGGTGTCGACTACAAGAACGAAGACCTGTATGCAAACTATGTAAGGGAAGCTGTTATTCATATTCTTTTTTGGTTTTACTTCTTCACATTGCTAAACAACTGCTGACAGACAGAATAACAAAAGTTTTTGTTGACATACGCGTAATTACTGGTCTCTGCGTAAAATAAAATTTTGGAAAACACTTAAATTACAAAAAATAAAAAACAACACGACTGGATGTTAAATAATTATCATCAGGAACTATTTACGGGGGGAGGGGTGAACGGGGCCGAACTCATCCCTCAGAGGGTCAACAAAAGTTGACAAATTTTATCGATCTCTTAATTTGTAGGCTATTTTATTATTTTTTCATCTGTGAACGCTAATATAGTAGAAACTCTTTTCTTAAATATACAAACAGCTTTGCTTACACGTTTGAAATATAAAATATAGGAATATCAATTCAGTCAATAGGTGTCTTCTACCAATGTATCAATTACGCCTATTTGGTTGTTTTATTACAGTTTGGTTCAATTGATTTCAGAATGTTATCACACGCTTCTCAACCACTTTAAACGTAATAATGTTGATTAGAATTAACTTGATTTTTCCTTTGTATGAAGTCTACTCCTCCGTTCCCCCCTCACCAGTGCCAAATTCCAGATACGCCACGTATTATCATTATGCCTGAAGCTTTAGAGTCATGATCTGTTGAGCCACTAGATCTATTGTGCACAGTTTACACTAAATCACCGCCACACAGTATTAGTCTGTATTTAACCACGTGCAGTAAAGAATTGCAATTTGGCGAGGGATGTGTATTCACGTGCAGATGTCTAGCTAACTCAAGATCGATTGCGTCCCTATAGTAGTTAAAAGTTGGACGCTTTGATTTTACCTTCACATGGGACTGATTCCCTTCAACACGGCTATTCCGTCGTTGTGAACAACAAATAGAACATGTAAAGTAAAATCTGACACTCGGTATTAGACCTATTCGTGAAATTCAGTGTTACCAGCTCACACCACAGTTTCCCGTAGCAGTTAGCGGTATCAACAAATACTCCCCCTCTAAATTCTGGATTGTGAGCTTTCATCTACAAAAGCTAAGTTGGTTTCTTTGCAGTCTTTCACTGTTGCCAATATCCGACACTACTCTTGTCTTAAACGTTCCTTCGACCAGTTTGCTAAGGTTGCTAAGTAGGCACAATCTACTTAAATATATTAATCTAGGCATGGTAATAAAAATACCCCGACACCAGGCGATTATTTTCGTCAATACTGAGAATACCTTTTTACTACACAAAGTTACAATCATTTCTTTTTAAGTAACTCTTGTTATTTCTTGCTGTCAAATATAATATTTGAAATTTTATTACTACATAAAAATCTGACGCAAATTCTACAGAGTAATCTGTGTCTTCAGAGATTTTTTAATGTAAATGAATGAATTATCGATTTTCAATGGATTATAATATAAATTGACGAATAATCGATTTTATTTGGAATACAATTTTTGATTGCTGAAATATTTGTTTATGCCGTCAGCTGATTTGATGCTTATATTAAAATAATGTTTATATATTTTTATTTTTAAAAATTTATAATTTTAAATACATTACGTATCTTGTTTTGTTTTTATTTATATTTGTTCTTTAATTAGTGCATTGTTATTACCGTGTTTGTATACACTGAGATATTAATACATATGTTTTTATTAATATTGATATTCGTTTTATGACTAACTTGTATTTATTTTATTAATTCAACATTTTGAATGTCTGATATTATTCTTGTAATCAAAGTTATAATTATATACATATGTACTGCGGCTATACAGAATTGATTTTATAATTGCATTAACTTTTGTAATTTTCGAAATACTTAAGCAAAATTATGACATGTTTAATATTTGAGTAAGACTATTTAAGTTTTTAAAACATACAAGCACTTGGTAAGTTTCACAGTTTATTACTTAACTCTGACAATTATTTCAGCCTATTAAGCTATTCTTAAAATGGAGTTTATAAAATACACTGTGCGAAATGCGATACTATTTTTATATTGGACAATGTGCCCGTGCTCTGAAAAATTGAATTTTTAAGCATAAGAAAGCGATTTTAATTAATACAGCCAATACAGATTTTACCGATCACAAGCTTACAAAACAATCACTTCATAGATGCAAAAAACATAACACTATGGCACAAGATACAAAAAGGTAAAAAATTGATTTATTAGATATCTAGAAATTAGAAAAGCAATCAAAACTAACAAAATTTAACAATTGAATAAACTGAATTCTGTGTATCCCCTTTATTAAAAGTTGTTATTTAGTTTAGTAAATTTTTAGAATTTGCCTTCCTATTACACTTAGTTTTTACAGACACTTGACCTTCTCTATACTAGCTTTTCCACCTCCTCCAACATACACACCCCCCACACACATGTCCTGATACACACGCTTAACACATGTTCACCACCCTCACTTTCTTTGTTTAGTTGTTTCTATGATCTATATGAGAATATCTTAATAAGTCCAAACAATTGTCAGAGGTAAATAATGAACGTAGGTTCTGTACGATTTTAAAACCTTAGTAGTAATATGTTTCACCAAATCCCCAAGGAGTCGTTAATCAATATTGTAAGACTATCTATTAGTGTTTAATAATTAAAGTTCCGGATAACATGTTACTCAATCTCTTCGTTTATGACTGTTTAGAATCCGAGAATAAGTGTTGATCTGATTGGCAAGGACAATGACCCGACTCCCGTCTACAACGACAACTCTGGTGACAAGAATTCGCACGGAACACGATGCGCTGGTGAAGCGGCCATGATCGCCAACAACGGAATATGCGGCGTAGGGATCTCATACAATTGCAACTTTGGAGGTAGGATAGCGGGCTGTAGTCAATACAGAAATCTTCGAAATTTCGATTAGCCTCTATGGATGCTTTCTACAGCTAAATACGTTAGAGTAGAGAGAAATATGATTAAAGTAGGAAATATTAAAATTATGAAACCAACTAACGGGAATGGTGGTTGTCGCTGACCGGCTGGTTTCCGTAACCGGCTGACACACGACATATAGAAATTTAAAATCTAATACCTAAACAAATACAAACCAATACAAAACATCGAAAAGCGCTCAACATCGAAAATACACAAAATACTAATATGTACACCGCAATCACACACAATAATACCAATTTAAAGTGCCAAAGGCCAACAGGAAACCATAACAACAACCAACCAACACACAAGTACTTTACAAGATTCAAAATTAGGAAGGCTGATGATGGCAACATAAAGTGTTCCGAAACATGTTGCAAATAAGAAAAAAGAATTTGAGGTAAAGTTATGATAAATATTAAATATACTATCAAGAGATAGACTGTAAAAAAAAGTGTTTGAACAAATGTAAAAGTGTTTTATGAACCATGACTTATAAAACTATAACAGATAATATAGTTTTCAATCAAATAAAACCTAAAACCAAATCTAATGTTTACAATAGAAATGGAATATACAAAATACGATGTCTGGATTGCAATGAACTTTACGTAGGCCAGACAAAGAGGAAACTAGTCGATAGGTTCCTTCATCACCGTAATTCGTTTTCAAAACCAAGTATTTGCAAATCTAATTCAACCACACATTGTCGAAATAATAAACAGGCTACTGTACAATGCACGACACGGTGAATAAGTCTGAAAAATGTAATGTGTTTTTTTTTTTTCAAACACGTTGGATATTTGGATATTTTTTTACATTACTTATAGACCATTGAATAAAGAAAGATTTTGTGAAACGTTCAAAAATGCACGTTTTTGTAGTTGTAGTGTGTGTGTATATGTGTGCATAAATATATACATGCAAAAATTTACATCCAAATACTTGGTATTACATGTACAAACACTTACATACCCATATTTAGCGCTTTTTACTATACACAAAGCGGCCTAAACTAAAAAAAAGGCAAGTTTTTTTTTCGTAAAAATGCCTTATACGAAAAATTGCAAAAAAAGGTCTCACATTTGAGCGCTCATATCTCTGTCCCAGTGCGTTTGACAATAAAATTACTAACGACCATTTTGATGGACAATTTGGTCATCTACAACTTTCGTATTTAACATTTTTTGATATCTTGCTTAGTTTTTGAGATATTTACAACAAACCGTTTTTCCCCACCTTTTAACCCCCCCTCCAGGGGGTCCCAGCGGTGAGCTGGAGTGTCCGATTTTTTTCCCCCATTGAAGTGACCCCAAAACCTAACTTTCTACCAAATTTTGTGTCTGGAGGATTTTTGTCCAGTAAAAATCTTTATTCAATGGTCTATTATAGTTCCTAATGTTTTGCTCAAAAAATAATCAGCTTTAGTATATATTATTCATCTACCTAAAATTTTTAAATTTAATTAAGAAAGTTGTGTTAGTGGTTATAATCATAAAACAGAATAATCAATGTTGCACACCACTATAGAAAATTTATTCAGATATAGATATAGTTATTTTCGATCTGACGTTGAGCTGAGAAGCTTGAAAGAGCTAATCGGAATAATTTTTCTATAGTGGTGTGCAACAGTAATTATTCTGTTTGTTTAAATTTAATTAAGGGACTGAAAAACAATTGCGGGGGAGTTACGCCGTAGTTCAAAATTACTTAAAAATTATGGCTGTTATCAAAAAGCTGGTCCATGATAACAACACAGTCAACATAAACTACAGTATATAAAAACTCAAAAAATTTACAACAACAAAAACAGACGTTTCGGCCGTGCCTGCGACGGCCATCTTCAATGTGTGTGGGGGGGAGGTACTAGGTCCCGTAAGTGACTGCGATTGTGAATCTCAATTAATAATGTTCGACCACGGCCTCACAGCCCGCCAGTTATTTCTCAGTCAAATGCCGGCCGTGGCAGCCTACGTTCTTTGTTCACTTAAGAGAAATAAAGTAATTAGGCCTAAAAACGACCAAAGTTATGCCAATTACCAAGTTTAAATTTACGTACCTAGGTTTGCCTATGCCTGCTTGGTTTTTTTTTATTATTCAGCAATGTTTTTCGCCAACCTTTTGAAAGATTGCCTAAAGTTTTGCCAAGATCACAGAGACTGGTGTAGCAGAAAAAATCTGACCGAATAAATTGTCCATAAAACGAACAGAAACCTTTAAGGAAAACTGCGTAAAAGCAGACATTAAAATCCAGCTGTGAAAACTGAGAACCACCACGTGGATAGACAAATCAACCTTTTCTCACCCGCCTTGTGACTTCTTTTTTATCGATGACGCGTTTTTAAAGCATGTGCTTCATCATCAGATCCCAAAATATCCCTCGTGGAGGTCCGTCATCGGTTAAAATACAATATCATTTGCGCTGTATAAGCGTCGGTAGGCGCTCAACTATTAATGTTTGGTCGACCACCAATTGAATTGGGTATCTAATTGAGTCTATAAGTGCGCACTACTGACGCGTATACAGTGCAAATGACATTGTACTTTTACCGATGGCGACCTCCACGAGGGATATTTTAAGGACTGTTGATGAAGAACATGCTTTGAAACGCGTCATCGATATAAAAAAGAAATCACAAGGCGGACTATAAAAGGTAGCATTGTAAACATGCTTGCCAACCACGTGGTTGCTCAAGCTTTTGTTGCGATTGTGCAGGTGTAAGACTTTTGGACGGTGCAGCTACTGACGCGTTGGAGGCGCAAGCACTAAGATACATGTGTGTCGATGTTGACATCTCGTCCAACTCCTGGGGACCCGCTGACAACGCAAAGATCACAGAAGCAATCGGACCACTCACCCTACAGGCTATGGAGTACTGCATCGCAAAAGTAAGACTAATTTTTTTTTTTTTTTTTTTAGGCGATTTAATTACGGCTGGCGCCGCCTCTCGCATCCTAGCTTTCACTGGCGCCGGTCTACTAAATAGTCCTGTTGTGTAAGTCCTCTCTTGCATTCATTGCATCTTCGACGTCCATTTTCCATGAATGTTTAGGTCTTCCTTTTTTTCTTCTAGAGGGAGGAGTCCATTCCCATACCTACCTTGGCCACCTCTCATCACACGTTCTTTTTAGGTGTCCAAACCAATTCTGTCTTCTTGCTTCTATTGTTTCTGTAATGTCAAGGTCAATTTCAATCGCCTGTCTTATCTCTACATTTCTCACTCTATCTAGTCTTGTTAGTCTACAGCACCTCCGCCAGTAATACATCTCCACAGCTCTTATTATGGATTTATTTCTTTTATTAATTTCACACAATTCTGGTCCATATAGGCCTATACTTTCGACTATAGTTGTGTACATTCTGGTTTTATTGTTTGTACATTCTGGTTTTATTGTTTCTTATTATTCGTGTACTAATTATTATTACTTTAAAAACGCAAGACGTATATGAGTTTATTCGTTTAAATTAAATTGAAAAATTTCTTCTTAGTCATCCTCTTCTATCTGTCGGGTGTAGGGGTTTCGAAAGAGCTCTCCATCACGTCCTGTTCAGTGCTAAAACCATGGCACGGTCCCAAACTGCTCCTCTGCTTTCTACACTCTTCATGATGTTATCCTCTGGTTTCGTTCTGGGCCGTCCTCCTCCTCTTCTGTCTTCTGGTTTTGCCTTCCGTGCTGGTCTCGGACGTAGCCAAACCAACGCAGTTGCAAGCTTTTAATTTTATCATTTGAAAAGAATATCTTAAAATTTTTCCGTATGTTAACGTTTTTCAACCTACCTCTACTAGTTTTCTTATCAAATTCTCCTCAGGAATCTCGTCTCCATTGCTTGTATTCTCCTCTTATGTGTCTCATTCAGAGTCAATGTCTGTCACTCGCAACGATAAGTCAATATTGGAGCATATACAGATTTGTATACTACCAGTTTGGTTTTATGTGACACTTCTCTTTTTCCAGAAACTTCCCTATTGATAGCATTGTAAAGCTTACTTGCAGCTAGAATCCTCATCTCTAACTCTGACTCAATTCTGCAATCCTCACTGAAAATAGCACCTAAATATCTGAATCTCGCCACTTGTTCAATTTCCTTATTGTCGATTTAAAAACATACCGACTATAAATAAAATAACAGGTACATGTATCTCGTCGATTTACATTTCAATACAATTATTATCTCTCAAAGGGATTTTCATCGGCTATTGTCGCATACCCACACCTAACCGCCATTTATTTCTGTCCTGTGCATCTTCTTCTGCCAAGTTATGATGTTCCATGGCCTTTCTCATGTTTTCATACCATGACAGTCTAGGTCTTCCCCCGTTTCCTCTACCTGGGGGCTTCCACTGAAATATTTTCTTCGGCCATCTCTGTACATCCATTCGGAGTAAGTGATCGAACCACTGTAGCCCTCTTCGCTCTACTCTGTTAATAATTCTGTCTTCTGCATGCAACCTTCTTCTGATCGCCTCG